>CAEFZX010013770.1:0-11749 GCA_903066825.1 Alfaro cultratus | reverse complement strand
AAGGTTAGCCACCAACAGTTAGAAACCAACAGTTAGCCACCTAAGGTTAGCCACCAACAGTTAGAAACCAACAGTTAGCCACCTAAGGCTAGCAACCAACAGTTAGCCATCAGTCAAAGAACAGCTTTTCCTCTGATTACCTGCATCTCGCTCTGCCTGACCACCTGGACGTTTGACCAGGTGGGAAATTGTCCTGGTTGAGGGTCCAGGTGATTCCACCTGGTCTGCAGGTGAACACCACCAACAAAATGCCTGAGCTCATCGCGTCTACAGGTGAGCCCTGTTCTCACCTGAGGACCAGCAGTCCTTCCTCTTCTTCAGTTCGGAGCCAGGCTGGGGATCAGAGGATTTCTTCTTCTCTTGCTGGTTTCCCATCATTGTGTTATGAAGGCCTCCATTCTGTGACATCGTCAGTGATGTCACAGCTAAGGGCGCTAAAGGGGAAGGACGTTTATGGTCATGATGGTGGCAGGTAGGCGGCTGGGGCGGCGGCGCGCCCAACGAGTACATGGCATAGGGGTTGGCAGGTGTTTCCACAGTGGGCGGGGCTTGTGAAGCTGTCACCTGGTTTGTATCTGTTTTATCAACTCTGCTGACAGCCCCGCCCCCTCCCTCACCTGAGTCAGCAGGTGAGATGCAGCCAATATAAGAGTCTTTCAGCACTTCCGTCCGCACCTGGAGGAGGGGTCTGTTCAGGCCCCGCCCCCTCACCTTGGCTACAGGTGGACACAGAGTGAGGCGACGGTCCAGCTGGGCTTTAGACATTGCCACCGTCATCGCCGGTCTTCCTCTCACGTTGAGCTGGTTCAGGTCCGGTTTGGACACCTGGACACCCGTCCCCTGCTGTCGCTCCAGGTAACGAGACTCCGCCTCCGTCTCCGACTCATCCTCGAACCGTAGGCGGCGAGTTGGAGACGCTGACCGGCGCCACCTGGTGGACAGGTTGCTCAGGTGTCCAGGCAGCGAGACCCCGCCCCCCGACCTGCAGACAGAGGACAAGTAGAGCAGTGAGAGGCCGGCGAGGAATTACCGGTTTTGGTTCCAGTGGTTCTAGTCAAGAGAAGTTTATTTGTGTAACAAGGCAGTTCAGGTGCTTTACATCATAAAAACACAGAAATACAGACATAGAACGCAGTGAATAACTGAAGCGTTACATTTTCACATATCGATTGATGGGTATCAATCGATACACTTCAGATTATTGATCAATGTTTCATTTATTATGTTTCAAAATCAGCTCCAACCAGCTGGTTTAGTCAAGGAACTCTGTGTTTCGGCTGTTTTGCAGTTTTCTGGAAGTTTATTCCAGATCTGTGGTGATTAGAAGCTGAATGCTGCTTCTCCATGTTTGTTCTGGTTCTGATACAGAGCAAAACCAGCAGGTTGATCCAGCAGCAGCAGCAGATCTTTAATCTTTCAGTAATTTATAAACTACCAGTAGAACCGGGTGGTGTAGAACCGTGTGGTGTAGAACCGTGTGGTGTAGAACCGGTGGTGTAGAACCGGGTGGTGTAGAACCGGGTGGTGTAGAACCGGGTGGTGTAGAACCGGGTGGTGTAGAACCGGGTGGTGTCTCTATCTTCCTGGTTCGAGCCAGAACTCCAGCAGCAGGTTCTGGACTGTTGGTTTGTCAGTCAGACCTGCTGCAGGAATCAAAGCCTGGATGAGTTTCTCTGATCGGAGACTTTAGTCTCTGGTCCTGGAAATGTTCTGCAGCTGCTAGAAGAACCACTTTGGCTCTGGAGGGTCAGGGCAGAGGTCAGAGGTCAGCCTGAGATTCTGCAGCAGAGATTCGTCCAGATTCTTTTCATCAGAAGTTTGATATCTGCTGATTTAAAAACTCATGTGCAGCTTTCGCACTAAAAGCTGAAGCACAAACAAATTCAGATGTTTAAAACAATACATGCGTTCACACACCGACAGCTTTCCTTTATAAATCCTGAGGGGTGGCGGCGGTTCTGGACCAGAACCAGCTGGTACTGATGAAGCACAGCCTGCCTTTTAGGTACTCAGAAGAGAAGTGTAAGACGTGTTTGTTCAAAGTCGCAGAGAAATGAAGAAACTCTGCAGCGACTCTGACCAGCAGTTTGGCTCCCAGTAGGTTTTACTGGAGGAGACTGAGACCAGCAGCTCCGTCTGCAGCTAGTGTTGAGATCCAGCTGCTTATTGGTTGGTTTGGGGCCTTCAGGCCGTCCTGCCGCTGTCTTGGCGGGACGCTGGTCTCATTGTCCTCATGTCTTGTGGTTGGACAGAGAATTTCTTGTGTTGACAACATGAAACTAGTTTGCAGGGAATAAGTTTTGCCAGCTTGATTAAGGCTACAAACTCCATGATGACGTTCCCACATCCTGTGGACCTGGAGCAGCTTCCTGTTCCAGACATTCATTAATCACAGGCTCAACAGCTCGGCTCCACCATCACTTTAAACCCTGATCGCACTGAGATGATGATTAAAGTCATATTTTCACTCACGCAGTGTGTGCGTGTGTGTGTGTGTGTGTGTGTGTGTGTGTGAGACTCACCCAGAGTGTGTGTCAGGGGTCAGCAGGTTGTGGTCACCCCTCAAAGGAAAACAAAGACGCTTCATACGAGCTTCTTCCTCACACTGATGCTGCTACGATAACAGAGCACACACACACACACACACACACACGGCTTGGTGGGGGAAGGGAGAGGATGACATCAGCAGCCCTGATTGGTCAGAGTGACAGGAAGCCGGATTAAACAAAGCAGCTATTCAGGATTAATTAACCTGATGAGACACAGAGCGTTTACCTCAGTGTCTGTGGGTGTGTGTGTTCTTGTAGAACTATTCTTCTTAGTTCTACAATTTACTGTCATATTTACTAACCTTCTGACCTTCTTGTTTGGGGTCTGGGGTCAGGTTTAGAGGTCAGGCATATGGGCAGAAATACAATCCTGTGTGCTGATCATGGCACCGTTATAACTTCCTGGTTCACCAGCCTCAGTCTCATTTAGAACTTGGTTCCTGTAGACTAGCCGCCTCTAACCGGCTCTGTGCTGCTGCACACCAGGATTAGACCAAAAGGCTGCAGACAGGCATAGGAAGTCATGCAATCATTTGAGTCAGCCTGGCTGGAACGGGAAACATCTGAAACCGGACCAGACCTTTCTGAGCCCATCACTGAGGTTCTGATGAGCCGAGGCTAGTGTTAAGGGTAAAGGTCGGGACCGTCCTTTCAATCGTCAGCCGGAGCAGAACCAAAACCAGCAGCAAGGCTCGGTTCTGGAGTGTTGGAGAAAGTCCAACTGTTCAAACTGCTGCAGGTTCTGATCAGATCTGAGATTAAATCTCAGATTCAAATCATTTCCACATGTTGGAGCAAAACAGAGAACAAAAACTAGAGGGTAGAAATACCTCAACAAATTTTTCCTCAAGTAAAAGGAAAAAATATCCATCCATGAAATTAGTCAAGTAAGAGTAAAAATGTATTTTGAATAAAGTTTACTGAAGTACTGAGTAACTAATCAAATTTTAAATCATTTCATATTTAAAATTACATAATCAGAAAGACCAAAGTATAAAATTAAGAGCAAATGTTGGTATTTTAGGACAAAAATGGTAATAATGCATATAACCAAAAATATTAAAATCAGACGAAAGAAAATGTTTACAAATCAGATTTTTTTTTCAATAAAATCTTTTGAAAGTTTAACAGAAACTGCAGGTGTGTGTCTGAGTCTGCTGGGTTAAAACTTGTTTGTTTTTCATTCACTGGGTAGAAAATTCAGAAATTTCACTCAAATACGAGTAGAACTACTTCATCTCCCGTTTTTATTTTTTATTTTTAATCTGTGGTACATCTTCACCTTTAGGAAGGATTTTCACTCTCAGAATGTATTTGAACTTCTCTCTTTTATTTACTTCAGTTTTTAATAAATTCTGCAGCTTTCTGTGTTCTTCTAAATCTGCTCCTTAGGCTCATCTTTTCGGGCCTGATGCTGCCTCTAGTGGCCTGGGGTGGTAACACAACTAATATAATTACATTACTAAATCAGAATAACACAGTCTTTATTATTTACTGTTAATTTCGGCATTACTGGAACAGTAAAAGATAAATTCCCCCACAAAAGAACATACCTTTTCATTTTCTTAAGGAAGTAGAGCTAATTAAATGACATAAACAAAACCTGAAAATGGTTCAAGTTTCTCTCGATGGCCAACTTGTTAAAACTGAGGCAAATTTTAAATACTTCGGGTCGTTTCTGGACAGTCAGCTCAACTTTGCTGAAAACACTTCCTGTATCTTTAAGATCTGTTCTCAGAGACTCTGTCTTTTAAGAAGATCTAGTGATATTACTGTTACCCAACTAGAGCTTGTGTACAAGACAATGTTGAGTTTGAACTTTTCATCTCCTCGGCTGGTTTGAGCTGCAGACTAACAGACAATCTTTAATAAAACCTTCAATGGCAGGTAAAACAGCAGGTAAATGGTGGTGAAACCAAAACCAACTCTGTCTCAACTGTTTGCTGAAGATGGCAGGAATATTTGATCAGAGAGCCTCCATCCTCTTTACTCATCAGTTTGACCCTCTTACTGTTTTCCTCTGGTAACTAAGAACATCTATTAGACGTCATTTATTGACAGAGCAATAATTATTCTTAACCAAACTAATTGATAACATTTACCTGCAGCTTGCCGAGTGTTTTTGCTCTATGAACAAATTGTTGATAATGTGATTCTATGAATATGATTTATTGTTTTAGAGTCAAAGAAAAATTTCCGCGTTGATAGACTAAATAGTTTCGTGTTATTTTTTTCTATACAGTGATCCCTCGCTATATCGCGGTTCACCTTTCACGTCTCGCTGCTTCACGGATTTGCATGGTGCTTTGTGTTCTGCATTCTGATTGGCTAAACAGTCTCTCCGCTTCTTCTCTACCTGTGTGTCAGTAACGTCGCGGTTAAATATGTACACGTACGTAAAACAGCTTGTTAAATTTAAGTTCTCAAACATAATCGATGGTTATATGTCGGTTTATAAGAATCTTTCTGCCCAGAAGAAAAAAGAGCAACAACAACAACCGATAACTTTGTTCTTCTCTCTAAAACTCACCTGCAGCGAACAAACCGCTGCAGGTGAGTCAGGATGCAGCGGCTCAGTCAGAACAGCAGAGAAATAAACCTGAGTCACTATTTGTCCTGCTGTACTTTGTATTTTTATCATAATCATTTGTCATTTTCTCCCGTTCTAATCCAATGACTCGGGTCGCAGTGCTGATCGCCGCAATTTGAAGTCTTCAGTTCGTGAAAAAAATAAAATAAAAAAAAAGGTTTCTACTTCGCGGGTTCTTTTTGGAACGTAACCCTGCGAAAAACGAGGGATCACTGTATATAAGACTCTACCAACAAAAAGTCTCTCAGGATAATATATGTGGCACCGTAAAAACAAAAATGTGATTTTTTGCTTGTATCTGTTTAACAACCCTGGTTGTAACGGTTGTTTGCTTTTAGATCTGCAGCGGTGTTAGGGGAAACGGCGTTTATGACTTGGTGATATAAATGTGGTGTGAATTCTGGCAAAGTCAGCGATTTGATCAAATCATTAAACACGTCAGGAGGAAGAAGGTATGGGTTGGTATTTAAGCTAACTAGTTCTAATGATTGTAAATGCCGCTGTCCACAAGCCTCAATTAGGTGAGCTACTTCCACAGACAAGTTAGCAGAAGCCATGGCTGGTTGTGGTCAGGAGACTAAAGGGTCAATACTATGTTGGTGTAGCATTTAGCATTAGCGCACATGATGTTTATGACCAGTGCTTTAGCATTAGCGCAGCTAGCCTTTTAGTTAGCGGTGCCTGCCACTGCGTTCCAAATTTGTCCATCGGAACCAGAACCTCCTCTGCACCCTCAGGGTGAAGCCTCTTCATTACATCTCCTGGTTGATGGGACACGAGGGAACCGGCAGCATCCTGTCTCTGCTGCGGAAGAGGTGAGTTCTGGACGGCCTGGGTCAGTCATCCTGGTTCCGGGTGCTGGCTTCTGACCCGGATCTGTCACTGACCAGCTGTCTGGTTCCAGGTGCTGGGCTCTGGCTCTGTATGGGGGAAACAGCGAGTCAGGCTTTGACCAGAACTCCACCTACTCCATCTTCTCCATCTCCATCACGCTGACTGACCTGGGCTACCAGAACTTCTTCCAGGTCCGGACCCGGACACGCCTGGCCCAGACCATCTCAATGAACACCTGGTGATGACGATGTGGTTCTGTTTGCAGGTGGTCCACTTGGTGTTCCAGTACCTGAAGATGCTGCAGAACCTGGGACCCCAGCAGAGGTCCGACTCACAGTCATCCGGGAGGTTCTGGTCTAAACTAATGAACAGAACCGCTCAGACAGTCCGTTTGGTACTGAGGAGGGAACCGTTCCTAACTAGAATCTGTCCCGTTTCAGGATCTATGAGGAAATTCAGAAGATCGAAGACAACGAGTTCCAGTACCAGGAGCAGGTACAGACCCTCCACAGAACCGGGTTCTGGTGACCCAGGTACCGGCAGCAGGCTCTAGAACCCGTAATCGAGCCAGAACCTTCCTCTGTTCTTCTCCACAGACGGATCCGATCGAGTTTGTGGAGAACATCTGCGAGAACATGCAGCTCTTCCCTAAACCGGACCTCCTGACCGGAGACCAGCTCATGTTCCACTATGACCCCGAGGTGAGCCAGCCGACCCGATTCTAGTCAGGGTTCTGACCTGGTTCTGACCCGGGGTCTTTGTGCTCAGGTGATCGGAACCGCCCTGTCTCTGCTGACGCCGCTCAGAGCCAACCTGCTGCTGCTGGCTCCAGAGAACGAAGGCAGCTGCCCGCTCCAGGAGAAGTGGTTCGGTACCAGTTACAGCTGTGACGGTATGGCCCGGTTAGAACCGGTCTGGACCCGGTCCACCGCCCTTCAGAGCCAGACTGTGCCCTGAGCAGATTTTCATGGTGTCTGTGTCCTCAGACATCCCAGAAGAGTGGGAGCGGCGCTGGGAATCCGACTTCGAGCTGAGCCCGGACCTTCATCTTCCTGCAGAGAACCGCTTCATCGGTCAGTCGGCCTTCAGCCGGAGAGCGGTTCCGGTTCAGTCTGAGCTCCAGCTGAAGCCCAGTTCAGGAACCTGGAGTGGATGGATCGCTGTCTGATGCTGCTGGAGACCTGGAGCTAAGACACAGACGCTCTCTGGCAGCAGCTGCAGACTCCAGCAGGTCCAGCCTGAAGGTATCGTCTCCTAATGGTCTCGCCTCTCTCTGCCGCAGCCACGGAGTTCAACCTGAAGAAGTCCGACTGCCCGGACACGGAGTTCCCGGTCCAGATCCTGGACCTGGAGCAAGGGGCTCTGTGGTACAAGAAGGACAACAAGTTCAAGATCCCCAAAGGTGAGATGAGGAGAAATGTTCCTCAGAAATGATTCCGATAGACCAGGTGAGGAGAGGATTGCTGTGTTGGAAGCAGGAACCGTTCCGCATCAGCCTGATGATGGAGGACGTTCCTACAGGAAAATCAGGGAAAGTTCTGGAGAGCATCTCCTCCTCACTGTTGCATCCTCAATCTCTTTCAGCTTACATCCGCTTCCACCTAATTTCTCCCATCATCCAGGAGAGTCCTGACAAGTAAGAACTCACCTGAACACACACACACACCGCTAGACCACCTAACCGTTAGGCAGCCCAGTCAACGTCAGTAGAGGGCCTGTTGACATGTGGCAGGGCCAAGCTGTAATTGGACCCACAACCTTCAGCCTGCCAGTGGTCTTCGCAGTCCGCCGGTGACTGACTCGTCTTCCTCTCTCAGTCTGGTCCTGTTTGACCTCTTCATCAACATCCTGGCCCACAACCTGGCCGAGCCGGCCTACGAGGCCGACGTGGCCCAGCTGGAGTACAAGCTGATGGCGGAAGAACACGGCATGGTGATCCGTCTGAAGGGCTTCAACCACAAGCTGCCAGTGAGGACACCTTCTCGGCCGGGTCTGGTAGAAGAATGCTTCTGCCGGAACCCGTCATGGTTTTGAGCGGCGCTCCTCTTCCTCACAGCTGCTGCTCAAACTGATCGTGGATCAGCTGGCGGACTTCAGCACCGAGCCGAGCGTCTTCGGCATGTTCGCGGAGCAACTGAAGAAGACCTACTTCAACATCCTCATCAAACACGACCGACTGGGAAGGTGGGTGGAGACAGCTGCCCGGCAGCCAATCAGAGCAGAGGGGAGGAGTCTTCCGTAACCAGGTGCTTCACCTGTTCAGGGACGTCCGGCTGCTGATCCTGGAGCACCACCGCTGGTCTGTGGTCCAGAAGTACCGGGTCCTGACCGAGGGTCTGCAGGTCCAACAGCTGATGGCGTTCGCTGCGGCGCTGAAGGAGGAGCTTTACGCCGAGGGTCTGGTCCAGGGGAACTTGACCAGCGCTGTGAGACACACACGCACACACACACACACACACTCTGTGGTTCTGGGTGGCCCGGACCGGGCCGGCTGTCGGTAATGTGTGGCTGTCTCTCCAACAGGAGTCCATCGAGTTCCTGCAGTACTTCACTGAGTGAGTATCTGGCCACGAAGAAGATGGAGAACCTAAATGTCCAAGTCCGGTGTGCAGGTCTGATCAGAACTAATAATGCAATAAAACCAATCTGTAGCGATCAATATCAATGGAAAACATCCGACCCGCACGGCATTCTGGGGAATGTAGGCAGAGGAAAGGCCACTGCTAGCTAAGGACGGTTTGTGGTTACCTGGTTCTGACCCGTCCTTCTCTTTGTGATTGGCTGTTCAGGAAGCTGCAGTTCCGGCCTCCGCCTCCAGAGGTCCCTGTGCAGTTCCGGGTGGTGGATCTTCCTCGGCGACACCACCTCTGCAGGGTGAAGTCTCTTAATCGAGGAGACGCCAACTCTGAGGTCACTGTGTACTACCAGGTGAGCTCAGAACCACCGCAGCTCCCGGCCCGGTTGGTTCTGGACTCAGGCGGTCTCAGATGTTGGTGCTGCTGATTGCTGTGTCCTTGTTAGTTACCATGGAAACACCTGTAAATGTTACTGAGAGTTCTCTTTGGATCCTGACTGCTCCAAACCGGGCCAGAATGTCTCGTCAATGTGTCTTCTGTCTGGCCCGGTTTGACCCGGACCTTGGTGAAGTTCTGGAGGTTTTGTTGGTCTCTGTGTTGCAGTCGGGCCTGAAGACGCTCAGGGAGCACGCTCTGATGGAGCTGATGGTGGTAAGTGAAATCCAGAACCTCCTGGGCCGCTCCAGAACCCTGCAGTTCCTTAAGAGTCCTTGTCTGGTTCCAGATGCTCATGGAGGAGCCATGCTTTGACTTCCTGAGGACCAAAGAGATGCTGGGGTGAGTGGGTCAGTACCGGGCCTGGCCAGGACCACGGTTCTGTTGAACCCGGCCTGGTCAGATCACCTGATCCGGTTCTTCCTCTCAGACCGGCTGCTGTCACCTGCTGGTGCCAGCTGGTACCGTGTCCAAACTGGATCAGTCGGTTCTGGATCAGTCGTTTTATTCCAGTGGGTTCTGGTCCAGAAGTTCTTCCCGTCCTCTTTGACCTGCAGGTACCAGGTGTATCCGACCTTCAGGAATACCTCAGGCGTTTTGGGGTTCTCCGTTACCGTGGAAACGCAGGCCACCAAGTTCAGGTGAGTATGTTGCTCTGTTCCGTTGATTTCTTGTAGTGGTGGCTAACGCTAACTCATCTGCTAGCTGCGCAAACGCTAAACATTAGTTCTGCTAAGGCGCTACACCAACATGGAATTTAGTGGAAGCAAACACAAAAGCGCTAACTTGGTCAATGCTACTAACCATGAACCATGTATTCAGCTGAAAGTTCAGAAAATAACCAGTTCAATTAAATCTTTTTCCAGAAAGATTCACTTATGGGAAGCTAAGTGCACTGCATTTTTTTTTTTTTTCAATGTTAGCTAAAGCGCTAAGCTAAAAATTAGCCCTGCTAGTAGCTGATTAGCGATTTCTTGGTGCTGGTCATGGTGACCGACCCAGCCTGTTCTGTCGGTTCTCCTCGTCGTCGCCTTCTGGTGGCGCGCTGGCTCTACTGTGATGTCACTTCCTGTCTCAGCTCAGAGCTGGTGGAGCAGAAGATCGAGGACTTCCTGGTGAGCTTCGGCGGGCGCCTGGCGTCTCTGAGTGAGGAATGCTTCGCTGCCCAGGTGACGGCGCTCATCAAGCTGAAGGAGTGTGAGGACGCTCACCTGGGCGAAGAGGTCGACCGCAACTGGTACGAGGTGGCGACGCAGCAGTACCTGTTCGACCGGCTCAACAGGGAGGTGAGCAGGAACCACCAGGGGTCCAGATGGGTCCCAGACCCACCTGAGGTTCAGATTGGTCCGGTCTGACCCGGTCACATGTTGCAGGTGGAGGTTCTGAAAGGCTTCAGCCGGGAGGAGCTGGTTTCCTGGTTCCTGGATCACCGTGGCAACTGCAGCAGGAAGCTCAGCGTGCATGTGAGTGCAGCCATGATGGTTCTGAGGTCTGCTGGGCAGAAGGTTCTGCTGGTTAAAAGACTGCTAGACCTGAGCAGAACCAGAACCAGGGTGGAGCCGGTTTGTTGTGGTGACGCTCACAGGAAGTGATGTCATCTCTCTGTGTGTCTCATCAGGTGGTGGGTTTTGGGGTGGAGGAGAACGACCCGCCCCATCAGAACCCTGGTGGCTCCGCCCCCTCCTCCTACGGCCCGGTGAGCGAGCTGACCTTCCTGCCGGCGGTGGCGCCCGCCCTGAGGAACGCCGCCCTCATCACTGACATCAGAGCGTTCACCTCCTCCCTCCCCCTCCACCCCTATTACAAGATCCTCAGCTAGGCCCCTCCCCTCTGCTCATTTCCATGACGACGGCCGTATTTACTTCCTGTGGGCTGACTCTGTAAATAGCAGCTTCTGATTGGTCCGTCTGGAGGAGAGCAGGAAGAAGCGCGACGACTCAGGGTTCTGAATAAAACGAGAATCATTTTAACTGACTTCTGTTGTTTGTCTGATTCGCTGAACACCTGCAGCGCCCTCTACTGGTTAAGACAAGAACTGCAGCTGCAGCTCTATCAGAGCAGAGGAGGGTTAGGGCGGAGCAACAGCTGCAGAACAACAGAGGCTAGTTAGCTGGTTAGCAGTGACAGCTTGGACAGACTGGTTAGCTGTTAGCTGGTTAGCAGTGACAGCTAGACATGGAGCCGAATTTGCTTCATCTGCAGCCTGGATGTTTTTCTGCATGGAAGATGTCTGGTCAGATCCGGTCTTTCCTGCCTACAAGTCTTTACTCAAACACACCGACGAGACAAACATCATTAGCATTTGTGAATCTCAGAGGAAAAGTATGGCTTTGACGGTGAGGATTTGTCCATCAATGGGTTAACTCTTGGTGAGATCAATGACTCTGTCCTCAACAGGCTCCAGCGCTGTCATCCTGAAATCGAAGGAAGAGGATCTGCTGAGCACTCTGGATGTTTTGTGTCTGAATCAGAGCGAGAACATCTAGGTCAGGGGTCACCAACCTTTTTGAGACTGGGAGAAGTCTCAAAAAGGTTGGTGACCTTTATGACACTGCTAAAAAAGTCTCCAGAGCAACATGAAGGGCTGCTTGTTGCAGCCCTTCATGTTGGGCTGCAACATGAAGGGCTGCCCCTTCATGTTTGATACAGACACACATTTTCTTGGCTCAGCCTTTATAACAATAATACATACACTGCCTGGCCAAAATAAAAGTCGCCACCTGGATTTAACTAAGCAAATAGGTACAAGCCTCCTATTGGATAAT
>CAEFZX010013769.1:0-24863 GCA_903066825.1 Alfaro cultratus | reverse complement strand
CTTATCATCCATCCATCCATCCATCTTATCATCCACCCATCCATCCATCTGTCTTATCATCCATCCATCCATCCATCCATCCATCCATCCATCCATCCATCCATCCATCCATCCATCCATCCATCCGTCTTATCATCCATCCGTCTTATCATCCATCCATCCATCCATCCATCCATCCTATCATCCATCCATCCATCCATCCATCCATCCATCCATCCATCCATCCATACATACATCCATACATACATACATACATCCATAGATTATTTCAGTAGTTTGTATGAAGCACATTGTTCGTCTGGTCAACTCACTCAACGTTTACACACGCATGTGAAAATGGCTGCAAACAAATGTATAATTACACAGCTACATATCTTTGAAAAGCAGAAGTGGAGCCTCCTCCACAACCAGCAAGAACACAGCAAGTGGTTTCTGGATAATGAGTCAACAACAAAGCACTTGTCTTTTCTGGCAGCCATTATGCAGCACATACAGAGGTAAAACCAGCTGACCAAACGTGCTGGAACTCTGCTGGGGTTGCTAGGTGACGAGCAATGCCTGCTGTTTTATAACGGCTTATTTTCCAGATATCAAAAAACATGAACTTATTGCCAAAAACCAAATGGTTGTTTTGTTTTTTAGAGACCCAAACGGAAGTACAAAAATGTTGAAAATGGGAATTTTGAGTCATCGTCCCCGTTTACTGCTTCATGAGCTAAACAGCTGAAGTAGGATGTTGTGGCTTTTTCCATCAGCGTTCGTTCGTGTCAGTTCTGGATGACAATAGAATCTAAAGAACAAACGTTTTCTTTCACATGCAGAAATTAATCTCCGTCTCTCATGACATCCCGGACAGCTCAGAGTTTCCATGACACTTGTTTTGAATGGAACCGCGTATTTTTTCCATCTCGCAGTACAATGAAAATGTGCAAACATCTCTTTGGGTTTACCAGTAAACTGAACCAAAAACAATCATGTTTTCTAAAATGTGGATGTTATAACTGCTTTCTAATGTAAAAATATACTGATTGAAAATGGGATTATGGTCACTAACAAGGGAGGTGAATTACACAGATTATCTCTTCATTATGGCACCTGTTAGTGAGCTGGATGTGTTGGGCAGGAAGTGAACTTTACATCTCAAAAGTTTACGAATCAGAAGCAGAGAAAATAGTCTGAAGCATCTCCAGGACGGTTTTCGAAATGCTGAATAAGTTAATTCTGGTTCTGATACTAAGGTGATCACAGTTTGTGGCTCATAGGACGGTCTGAGTGTCCGCGCTGACCCGGGTCCACTGCCAAAAGCTCCAACAATGAGCTGAACTGGACCACAGAGCGATGGAAGAAGAATGTGTCCTGCTTTGATGAATTATGTTTTCTTTGTCATTTCATAGATGGATGGATGAACATGTTTCCAATTTTTGCTCATATGTAAAACGTTAAATGTGACCTTTTGTTACTTCCCATCTGGGACTATTACTTGACATCACACTGCAAAAAACACAAAAACTAATTTTTTTGGTCTAGTTTTTAGTGCAAATATCTAAACACAATAGAAGTAAGACAAGTACTAGTTCCACTGGTAGATTATTTCACTTATAACTAAAATCTTTCCATCTGAATTTAGACATTATTGACTTAAAACAACCTCTTATGTCTTGCAGAAAAGTTATTTGTTAGGTTTTGTCTCATTTAAAGTGTACTAAGATATTTGAACTAGAAACTGGAGCACAGATACTTTGTAAGATTTTGCATTTTTGCATTGCAACTAAAGCAGTAGTGATGTAAAATCAGGAAGTACTGCCACCTGCAGGTAGGAGTTATTCACTCAATATTTTTGTGGCGGAAAATTTGCAATAAACTCACAATTATGCAAGAAAACCTAAGAAAAAACAGGGATTTTTTTATTTTGTGTAAATTTCCGCGATTGATGTAATTTGGAGTCTTGAGGGCCACATAAATAGATTTGGTGGGCCGGATTTGGCCCCCGGGCCTTGAAGTTGGACAGACATTAGAGGAAATGCTGCCCTGAAACACAGCTGACTCATCTTCATTTCATTGCATAACAAATAAGATTCCCACTATTATCAATGCTGAGGTGCCTCAGGGAGCCGTTGTTGGCAACTGATTTATGTAACTAATACAGTAACTTGTAATCCAATTTAGTTACTGCTTTTAAAATCAAGTAATCAGTACCAACTGAATAATAAGTAACCATAAGTAACTACGCCTACGCTATGTTCACACAGCAGGTTCTGATGCTCATTTCCAATTTATTTTTTTGCTGAAATGTAATAGTTTTTTTGGCTGTTCATACTTTTTGCACCTCTGGGCTACCGTAGTCTTCTGTGTTAGTGTTTTGCACCCCCAAAGTGACCCAAATGTGCAGAAGAAGAACGTTGTCATCACACAGCAGCTCATTGTTTACATTAATGATTATCGAAGGATTGGTTTATGGATAGATTTTAGTTTAATCAGGAATGTGAGCCGGCAGTATCATCAAAGATCATAACAACATGGAGGAAGCTAGTAGAAAGAAAGCACAGCTACTAGGACAGCTTATTGTGGAGCATTGACTTAAACTTCTGTAGAGAAGAAGTCTGTTTGGATGTGGAGTCAGAGCCAAGAGTGGTGGGATTTTAATCTGATGCTTAACTGATACAGGTTTCATTCATAATTATAATTTTCAGCAGTTGTTTACTAGCAGATTGCTATCGGAGTCCTTCCTGCCACCAGCATCTACGAAAACCTTGGATATTATGAGTTACATATAATTTCCCTTTGGGATCAATAAGGTATTTTTGAATTTATTAAGTGAAACTATCAGCTGGACTTTTTTTCTTTAGATGCCCATTCCTCTCCCACTGAGGTGCGACCCTGGGCAGACAGCCACATCAGATCGCTCCCCTCCAGCTGTGGCATCAGAACAACAAACACCGAACTCAGATTCAGCTCTTTGCGTCTCCGCTGTGTGAGCTTGACGGCCCATAAACATGAAACGGCAGATTGTGTTTGACCCGCCGCAGCTTGTCCTCGCCTGAGTACAAATCTAGTGAAAGCACCAAATAAAAGCTTGCTGCTCTGTCCCCGTTCATCTCTCACCTCTGATCATCTTGTTCCGCCTCGGCTGACATATGTTCCTGGAGGAATTTACGGTTTTCCCTGTCAGGATCTTTGCAGTTTTTGTCTGCACCACACCCCCTGCTGAGTGTAATTTGTTGATGCTTTCAGAGCAACAAGGCGATCTACATTAGATAAATGTTTCTCTGCAACTTGGCAACTATTCTCAGTAACAATTTTATCCAAATGGCCTGGTTTTCTGATGAACTGTTTTTGTCGGTTTACCTGTAAACAGGACATTCCTGCGAAGGAGGCTGGCATACCAAACAATCTGCTCGCTGTAAACAGAGCTTAAATATTTACTCAGAGAAGTTGTAATTTGATGGGAGATGAGAGGTAAACAAAACATAGGCGACTTCTGTAATGACAGAATGCAATAATCACAACAGCATGTGATTTAGGAGCTGATTAAAGATAGAAATGAGTTGATCTGACAGTCCAACTACTGTCGCCATCAGGGCTGCTGCTAATGTTGGACCTCTTCTCTTTTATGGCGTTGTTGACAAAATGCCTGAAAGGCCTGTTATTACAGCTTCCTGCCATGGCTGCAGTGGAGCTCAGCAAGCTAGACTTTTTTTTTCTAGTCATTCCCCCCCAAAAGATCAGTTCCGCCTGCAAAACCACAACTCTGCTGTCACCTATAGAAGTCCAAAAATGCCAAAATTAAACGAAAACAACAAAAAAGATCCTCCTTAACACCAAGGCTTCAACAATGCAAGGGTTGTTTCTGGTTTACCTTAGAGCAAGAGATAAGAGATAGTAAAAGGAAAAAGAGAAACAGAAATATACAAACACACACACACACACACACACACACACATATATATATAATAGGAGGGAGCTCAATAAATTTATGAGCGTTAAGAATGTGGAAATAAATAAAAACATTCTTTAGTTTAATAATTTTAGGGGTAAAATAAAAAAGATATACAGAAATGAACATATTTAAAAATGAAACGACAAAAATAAAATATGAGATTACATTTTAAAATTATTAATTAGTAATAATATGACATGGAGACACTTTTATATCTAAAAATTCATTATAATAAAACATTAATGGAGAAGGAGAAGGGGATGAAATATATGTCAAATAAGAGAAAATAAAGAATGTTATTGGAAATAAAAAAATCTAAAAAATAAAAACAAGTAAACAAAAATACAAACACAAATTGATGAAACATTCAGAATGGATAATACTCATGTTTTTGCATTAATTGTTTTGCTATCTCTATATTTATTTAAAATTTTTGGCAGTTCTGGGCCTCCATACTCATTCTACACGTGAGCGATTCCTGTGGAGATGCTCAGAGTCAGGGCTGCGTGTTTATGTTGATGCTGAGCAGACAGAAAATAAATGATGATAATAGTCACTGCTTTAAACAACTTTAAGATGTAATTGCAGGTCAAGCGCAAAGCGGGTCCAAAATAACAATTTTAGACTCGCGCTAAAATTGTTATTGTTATTTCACAACAGTAGAGAAATTGGTCCTGATGAGTTAAAGATGCGCACATACCTAACCTGCCAAGTAATATTTCAAACAATAGTGAAAATCCAACTCTTAACAACCGCAACCTGTTGCGCAGGAACGTGCAAGCATGCGTGTTTTCTTTCTCTTTGAGGGAGATTCAGCTGAATAAAGATAATCAGCAGCAAATATGCGTTAAAGAAGCGTGCAGCAGTTTTAAACTCAGATTATTTAAACTAGAATGATCTCCTGCATGAAGCTGAAGTGGAGACAGGAACTCACCGGTGCCGCTTTGTACCTGCCGGCTCCGCGCACCGGAGCACCAAGCATGCTCTGGAAACACTGCAGCGCAAACACGCAGAAGCACACGACCAGAGAAGTCCGCATCCTCACCGCCGTCCGTCCGGAGCCGCGCAGGATGGAGGTGCAGCGGGTGTTTTTGGCGCAGCAGTGTGCGGTGTGCAGTGCCGAGAGTCACACGGCTCCAGGATGTGGGGCGACTTCTCCTTAAATACACTCAGATTTCTTTGTTCCCTGTTTTTTTTTTTCCCCATACACTTTTTTTTTGCAGCCCCGGGCTGATAATACCACCCGCTACCATGTGACTTAACCGTTTCACTACCGTGTTCTGCAGCGCAAAGAGTTGAGGGACTTTTCATCCAGAGAAAAAGTAATTTAATACCAATTAGTCAAACAGTTCCTCACATGAAACCCAAACTGTGACGCACAGCGTGACCTGGAAATATCTGGAACAAGAAAGCCAAGGAAACAGCCGGCAAACCGCAAAAATGAAGCCAGTTTTATAAACTTTCTGGTGAAAATTCTCATTGCTTTCGAGAAGATGTGTCAAACTGAAGGCCCGGGGGCCAAATCCGGCCCGCCTTAGCTTCTTGTGTGGCCCAAAGGCAGAGGTGGATGGAGTACAAAAAAACTCTACTCAAATAAGTAGCAGTGCTTTAACATATTCTCAAGTAAAAGTAAAAAGTAGCCGGTAAGAGTAAAAAAGTATTTGGTAAAAAGTCTACTTGAGTGCTGAATAACTGATCAAATTATCAATCATTTAATATTTAAAAATAAAATAAAAAGTTGAGTGGAAATTTTATTTTAATTAGCAAAATGAAAATAACATGATTTTGACTATTTTAAATTTATTTTGTACCTTTTACTGTCTGTTAGAAAGACAAAATATTTTCCAAACCACCTACCGGTAATAGTTTTTTTTTTTTTTGGTTGCAATATATTTACATACAGCAGGGGGGGATTGCCATACTTTGAAATTCAAAGATGCTCTTACTCAAAAATTCCTGCATTTCATGAATAATCTGTGAGGCTTTGAGGTGTGAATGTTTTATAGATTTTGCAGATTAGCTCAGGTGATATTTAGGTGGAGCAGCATAATGCTCTACTGAGACCTGTAGAGGTTTTATTCATCCTGCAGGCAGAGACGTAATTAATTCAGGTTTAATATGCAGAAGCAAGATGGATGCCAGAAGAAAAGACCCGCAGCAACAGCTGACTCCAGAAAGTCAAACAGATCTTTTAGTTTCGTTGGTAAAGGAAGTAATAGAAACTCTGTGTCTGCTGTGCCTTCCCTGAAAAAATAAAATAATCTAGTCAAATTAAGTCTATTCACGTTCATTTAAGTTTATTTAGTTGTCAAGTTATTTCAGAGCTATCAGGAGCTAATGGTGCGTTCCAGGTTGAAAGAAATCCACTGGAATGTCGACTGAAGTTGAATTTTCCACTGGGAAACTGGGAGCAACTCTGACTCGCCCCAGTTACGAAATGTAATGTTGATTTTGCATTTTAATATGTCTGCTCCTTGCATTAACAGTAGTAAGATGTAGTGGAAATATGCTTATTTTACAAGACACTCATGCAATGTTACATGTTGCACCTGCAAATATTTCTTTTATTTTTGGTACTGATTAATAAAATGCTGCAAAGAAAAACTATCAGCTGCACTCAGTCATGATTAGTGGACTCAAGAACTTTCAGTAATTTTTGGAGAATACACGTTATTTTTTTTTGTTTCTGCTTTTTTGTTCCACATAAATGATTCAAAATATCAAACAAAATGATATAATCAAAGATCAACTGAATAATGATAAAAAATCTGTTTTAAAATGATGGGAGGATAAAAATATCTCTCCCCACATAAAAGCAACAAATAACTGCGATTAACTAAAGTTTTTGATCATAATCAAGAAATCACTTAAACAGAACCTGTCTGACAACATGAAGTAGGCTGAAAGATCCCGTAAAGCAGCACATCATGCCCCGATTTAAAGGAATTCAACACAAGATGAGAAAAAGTCATAAACGTCTAACTGTCTTGAAAACCGTTGGGTCTTCAGGGAATCACAGTGATTCATTATCCACACAACAAAAAAGGTTTTAGTGTGGCCTAATCAAAGTTCAGGCTTAAACCAGATTATGATGATGTAACATGATCTTTTTCGCCCTGGAAACCACAATATGTCTGAATTAAAACAACTCTGGAAAGCAAAAAGGGCCAAAATTCCTCCACTGTGATGCCAATTATCAGAAACACATGATCCTGGAACAACCGGGTCATAAAGTTAGAGTGATGTTATTATTTTATTTTTAACTCAGGGTGCGGTTGGTTTGGATAAATTATTCCCTTAATAAATGAAGTCTTCATTTAAAAACTGCTGTTTAAATTTACTCAGGTTATGTCTGGTACTAACATCGCCTTGGTGATCTGAAACATTTATGTAGGACATACAAGCAAAAATAGAAGAAATTTGTAGAGGGTAAACATTTTTTCTGAGTGATGAATTCATATACTGCATGTAAATTTTCATGACTTTATGCTTGTAATATTATGACTTATTTTAAATGTGGATGTATATTTTTTCACCTCATCAGAGAAAATCTATATTAAATTTAAATTTGTGCACCTAATTTTAAGCTTTAAAACCCAGCAGTTATACATCGGATCCTCGTTTTAACCTAAAATAAAAACTGTTCAGATCTTTTTCTTCTTCACGCCATAGAACTGAGTCAGATTCTGTTGCAAGTTTGCTTCTAAATTAAAAACTTAAATCGAACTGAATTTAACCGAGATGAATTTTGAAGACCAGTAAATGTGTCTGAAAAGCAGAAGAAACCGAAAGTTAAAGAACAGCCACACATCCTGTCGTTTTGTAGAATCCTACATCTGGACAAAAAACGGAAACACTCAAGGAGTGAGTTTCAAGGATCATTTACAATAATTTGGGTCATAATTTGAATTTACATGCTAGTTTGAAGCTGTTCCAGCGAAGTTCAATGAGGTAGAACCTGCTGAAGACAAAGGTGGAGATATAATTAGCTGCTCTTCCTCTAAAACACCTGTTACTACAAATGCAAAAAAAAGAAAAAAGACTTTCTGACTCTCAAAAGTAAAGTTGTCAATGTGGCGTAAAAAAAACAAGACAATATCACAAAGGAAACATTTACACAATAAAGAAGCTGCCTGGAAGTTAAACATGTTCTCTGCTGAATTAACATTTTATTGATTCAAAAACAGTATTTAGTCTTCTGTTAACATCTTGACTTTAATTAATAATTATAATATTTATAATTGTCCGAAATATGCACATCTGTCTGACTGTGAGGACGTTCTGCCCTCAGATTTTCCTGCCAGATTTAGTAATTTTTCTTATGTTGACAATGTTCTTTCGTTAACTTTTACAGCAAAGTATGAGTGGCACCTTGAGAAAATTAAATAACAGAAATAAAATTATGGGAATAAAGTCCTAAAATTATGGGAATAATGTACTATGAGAATAAAATCGTGCAACAATAAATTACGAGCATAAAATCGTACAAGAAAAGTCTAAAAAATATGAGGATAAAGTTGAAATAATTCTGGAATAAAATCGTTTTGGGAACAAAATTATTCCGACTTTATTCTCACTACTTTGACTTTACTCTCGTTTATTTAGACTTTCTTGCATGACTTTATTATTATAATATTTTGACTTTATCCTCGTAATATGACTTTATCTTTATATTATTACGACTTTATCCTCAGAATTGTATTTTTGAAAAGTTGTTTTTCTTAGTATGGCTCTAATATTCCCTCAAACTGTAAAATAAAGAAAACAAAATAGTAAAATCTTCATCTTTCTAGCAGAAATCTGATTGTTTCAGATCAAAAGTGACTGTTTCGTCAAACTACTTTTATTATGATAAGTAAGAGCAGAGCATGATGCTGCCACCACCGTGTTTCTCTGGTTTTCTTCGGCAAAGTGTGGTGTTGCTTTTTGTACCAAGCTTGTCTTCTGGTTCTTGGAATGATAAAACTGCTTGTTTTCAAAAGATGACAGCATATCTTTCAGGTATTTAATCCACGCCCGGATGTTTTGCTTGGATCAAAAGCCTTCTGTCTCCGGCTCTCCTATTTAGTCCAGGCATAGAAAGAATACAGGAGATCGTCGTGACATGCAGAGGACAATCAGCCCTTGGCAGAAATTCAAGCAGCTCCTTCAGTGTTGCTGTCAGCCTTAGAAAAACATCTGGATAATGGCTGTTTTTACTGTGCCATAATAAATATAATGCTGCAGATTTGTTTTCACACCCTTCTCCTTACTTATACCTTTGTCCAATGAGAACCTATTAATCATTTGCTCATTTGCATCCTTCAGCTAAGTAACAGTTTGAAGAGATGTTAGAAATGTCAGGAACTATCAGGACATTGCAAGTTATTTCACTTAAATGAGAGTCAATATCGCTGATATTAGATGATAATTTAATAAAACTGAGTGCTGAAATGGAATCAAAAGGTTTTTGGACAACAATATTCATCTGTGCATTCAATCAGCTTATTGCACTTTTTTTTTATTTTGGACATTTTTCTCCCAAACATTATTTAAGTTTGCTTGTATTTCAATTGAGGATATAAATCACTTTAAAGGTTGTATTTTTAGTCTTAAAACCCTGGATTTCAGACTGATTAGGCCTGAAACCAGCTTTTAGACCCATTAGACTACTATGTCTAATGGGTCATGAAATGCATATGTATGTCTCTAGGGTTGAAACTTTGTTGCACAGCAAAAACAACGTTTTTACAAAGTAGTTTTGGTCTAGTTTTGTATATTTGAAATAAGACAAAACTAACTTAGAAGTAACTTTTTAGTGAAATATAGGAGCCTGTTTTAAGTCAATACTTCCTTAATATTGTTGAACTGGCAGATTATTTCACTTATTAAATAGGAAAAATGTTTTGTAATAAGTGAAATAATCTGCCAGAGGAACTAGAACCTTTTCAACAATATTAAGGAAGTATTAACTTAAAACAACTCTTATATCTTGCTAAAAAGTTTCTTGTAAGTTAGATTTGTCTTCCTTCAAGTGTAATGGAAATATGCTTAATAAGATTTTGTGTTTTTGCTGTAAAGTTTGCATGTCATTTATTTTACACTGTGACAATGGCACACGTGCATAAATCCAGAATGATGTAGATGTTTTCTTAAGGATTTGTTTGACAGGAGAAGGAGCAGAGAGAAAATGAATCCAGTGCAGCTTCATCCAGGACTGACAGCCTCAGTAAGCGGCCATTGATATTGCAGCATTGTAGATGTTTAACATTTGTTTGGAGTGATGCTTCACAGCACCATGAAACAAATAAACAACTCTCTGGAACATGATGTACATGTCATGCAAATCAAGCTTCATAAAAAGCATCTTAAGTTTGTTGCTACTGGAACATTTTTTCTGCACCGGTTTTGTTCTAACGGAGGGTTTTACCTGAACCCCACACTGCAAAAACACAAAATCTTACAAAGTATTTTTGGTCTAGTTTCTAGTGGAAATATCAGTACATTTTAAATAAGACAAAATAAACTCAGAAGTAACTTTTCAGATAGATATAGTAGCTTGTTTAAGGCAATAATTTCTTATACCATGTTTATAAAAACGCACTAGTTCCACTGGCAGATTATTTCACTCATAACATTGCAAAATGTCTTGCTATAAGTAAAATGGTCAGCCAGTAGAAATGGTACTGTTTAAAGATCAATATTAAGTAATTATTTACTTAAACAAGCTCATATGTTTAAGGCTGAAAAGTTACTTTTAATTATTTTTTTCTTATTTGTGGTGTACTAAGATTTTTGCACTAGAAACTGTAGTTACTTTGGAAGATTTAGTGATTTTACAGTGAAATATAATATTTGGCTGTAATGATGCATGGAAACTGCAATAGCTCTGAAGATATGTGGTAAAATCACAGTCATGTATAACTCTTTAATTTCCTCTGGTACCTAAGGCTGGTACAGGCTTCACAGGAACAGAGCAATTTGTTTTGTCTCCTTGGGCTGCAGGAGCAACAGACACCAACCATCCTGTCTTTGCATTCCTGGTTTGGAAAATCTTGCAGTTCTTGTTCTTGACACATACGAGTCCCTCCAAATTTGACGTTGGAGGGACCTACAGAGGCTTCTCAGGTGTTCTGCACCTGAGGCAGAAAGAACTGGCCTACTTGAGTTCTGCTGGAGTCTGAGCTGGTTTTTACCAGAACCTTTTCATGATTTGAGACAAACTTCCCTGTGATGCGAGGTTATTGTAAAATCTCAACAAGATGCACATTTCCCCCACATCATCGAATTGCATTTCATGCTTACATGAGACTCGATACTGCAAGAACACAAAATCTTACCAAGTGTTTCCTGTCTGATTTCTAGTGCAAATATTTTAATACACTTGAAATAAGACAAAACTAACTTACAAGTAACTTTTCAGGAAGATATAAAATCTTGTTTCCAGTCAACAATTCCTTAATATTGATGAAAAAATCAATTACACAAATCAATTTGTCTTATTTTAAATATTAAAATATTTGCGCTAGAAACTAGAGACACTGCAAAAACACAAACGTTTACCAAGTATTTTTGATCTAGTTTCTAGTGCAAACATCTTTGAAATAAGGCAAAACTAACTTACAGGTAACTTTTCAGGAAGATATAAAAGCTTCTTTTAAGTCAATAATCCTGTGGTAGTGATGAAAAAGGAAAGAAAGATATTTGAACTTATAAACTTTACAGTTGATTTGTCTTTCTACAGTTTTTCTAACTTAAAAATGTAAATATTACTTTAGGTAACAGTTCACAACACGTTTTTCCCATGTTGAAATCTTCTGAAAGGGATAATTTTGAAATGTTTATATGTTTTTGGCCTAAAATGAAACTGTACATCAACCCACTAAGAAAGTAAAATGTGTTTCTATAGCAGCACTAAACTATTTTGGAAAATAAAGTTTTGGATTAATGTATTGCCAAAGGCAGAGAAGATAACATAACTAATGGGTTATTTGAAAAATTGATTGTAAATGCATTTGCCATAAGAAAAAAAGAAACATAACTATATCTGTACAAAGTTGAGAAACTTTCTCTAAGTTTTAGGAGTTGAATTTGCTGCATGTTGTAGAGTAAAATCTAAAATATTTGGAGAGGAGAATGGGCACCTGGCTTGTTTGCAAATGGAGTTACGATTGTGCAAATGTGGCTTCTCACTTTCAAAAGCATAATTAACAGGGAACACACTGGAAGGCAGCATATGTTTGGTAAGGACAGAGTATTCATGCTTGTAGATGAGTTTTTTGCAGCTGCTAAAAATAAAATCCCAAGTCCACAGATGGGCCCCCATTTCTGACTTATTATCTCTTCATAAAGGACAAAAAACAAAAACAAACAGCTCTTTGTGAGCCAGTTTGAGATCACTTCTATAATTACAACCAGTAATAGCTGTAAAGAATCCAGCAGTTCTTTCCTGTGTAATGGTTATCAGGTTTCTGAGGCCATTTTAGTGTGAAGAAAGGCTCCAATAAAACAGAATTGCCTGACAAGGAACTGCAGAGCTCTGGACCGGCTCGGCTCCTGCAGCTTTAATGAAAGAGTAAACTGAAAGGCTTTATAAGAAAGTGACACTACTAATTTCTAGACAGGAGATTGTCATTAGTGTTATTGCATTCACAACTATTATGTACAATTAGAAACCAGTTATAGCCAAAGCTGGCACCAGATTAGTGGATTGGTGACCTTTTTTCTCTGTGGAAAAAATAAATGTTTTGGTATGTTTGACATGATTCTCATCTCTGAAAACAAACTGGCTCAAGGTTTATTAAACCTGAAAGGTGTCTTAGCAAGGTGTTTTATTGCTGCTTCAGTGAGGGGCTAAAGTACTACCACTTACTCTTCTCTGCAGTCTGACTGAACTTTTGGCCTTTGTTTGTGGTGGTTAAAAAACCAGCAGGGTTTCCAAACAGAGATCCAGACGGTAACTCCAAAACAAGATTAACCCGAACCAAAACCAGTCAGAAACTTGTATGGCGGCGGTTTCCCAGATCAGCATTAGAAAGGGGTCAGGCGACTATAGGAAATGAAATATATCTCATGCATCAGTTGTGCCTTGAGAAACTTCACTACAATTTGTATGCAGAGGTGAGCAGAGTACCCAAAAATTTACTCAAGAGTAGCACTACTTTAGTACATTTTTACTCAAGTAAAAGTAAAAAGTAGCCGTCTTAGAAATTACTCAACTAAGAGTAAAAAAGTATTTGGTAAAAAGTCTACTCAAGTACTGAGTAACTGATCAAAATATTAACCATTTAATATTTAAAAGTTACATCTACAGAGGGACCAAAATGTCAAGTTATTTAGAAATTTGGGTATTTTAAACACCAAAATGAAAATAATTAATATAAGTACCTTAATTACAAAATAAGACTCAAATCAGTTTCTTTCGATATAAAACTTTTGAAACTTTAACAAAAACTGCAGGTTTGTGTCGGTATCTGTTGAATTTTTGGTTAAAATAAGATTGTTTTTCATCCAGTGAAGTTGGGTAAAAATTTTACTCAAGAGTGGCAACACTTCATAATAAAATTACTCAAGTAAAAGTAAAAAGTACAGTGTAGTAAAAATACTCCTAAAAGTAAATTTATTACAAAAAGTCACTCAAGTAAATGTAATTAGTTACTACATAGCTTGCATGCATATGCAGTGGAGTCATTTTGATTCTGAAAATTTTGGTAATTGCTTTCATTTTATGGGTGAATTATCACCAGCTCTGTTTAGTCCACTTTAATCAAACTCTGGTTTGTTTGAATAGAAAGTCCGGTTTGTTTGGGGAGGTGTGAATACACAATCGCACTCTGATGCGGACCAAAAATAAGGCCCACCTACAAACCGAGCTCTCGGTTTGGTTGAAGTTAACTCTGATGTGGTTCGAAAGCATATGTGAATGCCAAGTGGACCGGAGACCGCTCCAAAAGCAGGAAACGGACTATAACGCAAGGCATTCTGGGTAAATACAACCAAGAAAAGAAACATGCAGGTCTAGTTCTAGCGGGAGAAATGACTTGTGGTTTGTTACCAAGAACAAAAGAGAAATTCTATGACCACTAAAATCAGATTTTTGTTTACATTTTGTGAAGAAGGAAGTTGAGCTCATCTCTTCTTTAGAGGTTTTCCTGTCATTTCCTTCAGTGGCTGTTCCTGCAGCGCCACCACAGGTGAGGAGTAGATTGTTGACCTTTTTTCTTTGTCAACTTATTGAACCCATCTGTTCAAAATGGTTGACCTTGTTTCTCTGTGGAAAAAAGGTCAACCTATTGAACAGGTTTTTGAATAGTTTGGATAGTTTGACTCAATGCAGCATGAAAGCAAATCACACCAGCTCAAAATGTTATAAAAGTTGTAATTTTGGTCCCAGTTTGAATGGAGTCTACAAGTATGCCAAAACCCTCATCGGTTAGGGGACGGCAGAAGCCCAGGGAACCAGAGCTGTCAGAACCGGCGCTGCTTCTATGCATGAACTCAAATAATTTCCGATATTTTTTTTTAGATTTAGCACCATTTCTTGTAAGTATACAGCTCTGGAAAAAAATAAGAGAGTATGGCAAAAATTTTCAGTTTCTCTGACTTTGCTTTTTATAGGTAGATGTTTGAGTAAAATGAACCTTGTTCTTTTATTCTATGAGCTACAAGCAAAAATGTAGTATTTGTAGAAAATGAGAAATGGTCAAAATAATAAAAAAAAAGATGCAGTACTTTCAGACCTCAAATACTGCAAAAAAAAAAAAGAAAAAAAGTTCATATTCATTTAGAAACAATAAATCAATATTTGGTGGAACAACCATGAGGTTTTCAATGCGGTTCAGTGAAGTGGGCTCTTAGGTTTTCCCAGAGCTGCACATCTTGATAGACATGAAAGAGGGAACAAATTCAACGAGGCGTTTGAAACCCTGGACAATCCACCATAGGGGTTTTTTCCCTTTAACATGCAAACTCCACACAGAAAGGCCAAAAACAAAACCTGACACATTCTCGGTTCATGCAGGTTGTACAACAGGTGCTACTTTGCTTGATTTATTTCATACCAACACAGCCAAATGAAAACCTAATTTCCTTGTGGTATGCTGAAGTTGTTAGGTTTATAGTGACATCTGCTTTCATGGGCATGTAGTTACTCTTCACCTTTTAATAAAGGAACATTCCAAAGAAATATGTGGCTGTGTCTTATTTACCGACTTTGCCAAACCTATTAAGCAATTTCAGCTTTAGGCAAACATCTGAGAAGAATTTGGGCTTGAATCTCAGATCTACGGGGGCTGATCATGACACATTTTAACGTGTTGGAATCGACCTTTTTAGTCTTCGTGTTTGAACAACAACTTTTGCTCTCTAGCCTAACCTGCGTTGCTACAGCTATATTGTCGTCGTTCCAGATGGTCTCTATATATTTTCTCCTCCGCATGTTTTTTGTTTGTTTTTTTTTACAAGAAGTGGCCGTGCTCCAACACATGACAATTAGAAAAGAAATTAGGATCTGAGTTGCTGCCAAGTCCAGTAAATATAAATGAATCTGAGAGGGAGCAAAGACAGGAGTTTCACATAAATCAGCAGGTTAGCAACTATGAATAAAATATTAGAACAAAGCAAATGTAAAAAGTAAGATGGGACAATCAGGAATCAGGAATGTGACCTGGTTGTGCTATTTCTGATTAATCTAAGTGAAAAAAAGTAAAATAAATATCTGGTTTGCAAATCATTTAAGCAAACAATATAATATCCTAGTAGTCACACTATCTACAGCAGATAGATCTATGCAGCTCATAACGTCTGTATGAAAACCATTTTAAAAAATCCAAACTATTCCTTTAAAATAACAAAACTTTTTTAAAAATGTATTTTCTATTTCTAGAAATAACTTTTTCCTTAAGGTTTGTTGAGAAGAATGCTAATTTCTCTTCAACATCACTTCAAACAAAACAAAACATGTTTAAAAACAATAATTTCCAGCTTAATGTAAGCTTCTGGAAACGTTAATAAAAATTTTTAAAGCTATTTTAACACGTTAAGCACATTTTAATGCACATTTAAAGAACCATGACATCAAATCTTTGTAGTTTTAATATCCCATCATGCACTTAAAGATTTAGAAGAGATTTATTTACTGATAAATAAATACATAAATAGATATATAAATAAAACAAATAAGGTTTATGACTGAACAAAAATATCTAAATGTTCATCTCAGTCAGTTTTTGTTGCCATTTTTTCTTTTTTCCAGGTGAACTAAAGCAGCGGAGCTTTAGAAATGAAAAACTGTTGTGTTTGCCATCTGGTGGTCCGTTTTCTGTAGAAGCTGATTAAACCATGTAAAGATTATCTTGGCTGACTTCTATGCTGTTTGGATCAGAATTCAAAAACCGTTAAATATTAACAAAAGGAGGCGATTGAGATAAGTTTCTGCATGGAGGTTCAGTGAGCCAATGCAGAGCTGTTGTTTGCATGTGTGTGACAGGGGTTAATTGTTTGGCTGGCTCCAACCTGCGTTACTCATGAGAAAGGCTTGAAAACATGTCCAGATTTCAGGTTGTGTTTATGGAACAGATCTGAAGTGAATGAAGGGGAGCAGCTGTGAGATAAAACTGGAAGAAACGACAAGTTTGCAAGTCTTTGTTCGCTCATGAATCTACTCTAAAAAGGAGAACTGCGTTAACATGTAATACCAGGGGCAACCACTAGGTTTCAATAGGAAATTCTCCTACAGTCTTCTGTTTAAAGCTAAGGTGTGTAACTTTTTTTAAAAATTCTGTTTTTTACATATCTCTACAAACAATCCGTTGAAAATCAAGCTCCAATGCCTTTTCTCTAAAGCAGAGATGCTCAAGTCCAGTCCTGGAGAGCAACCGTCCTGCAACTCTTCCCTGCTCCAACACACCTGAATGAAATGAATGTCTCGTTACCAGGCCAGTTCAGAGCTGATCCCGTTCTGCTGGAGTAAGGATGCATCTAAAAATTGCAGGGTGGTAGCTCTCAAGGACTGGACTTCAGCACCCCTGCTCTAAAGTGATCTGCAAAAATGCGCCACTCCTGGTCAAAAACAACCAATCAGAGCCAGGAGGAGGTTCTTAGCGCTGCCAATCAACCTTGTATACTCGCTGCTACTGGCAGAGAAACAACTTAACGTTCCAGAAAAAAACGTTTATCTGCCATCGTCGGACGCTATGTTAACTAGCGTGAGCATTCATGAAAGGCTCTGACATCAATAAGAAACTGTAGCATAGCAGGAGAAGAGTGTGAGCAGCGCATACATGAGCCTGACTGACAGCGCTAAGACCCTCCTCCTGCCTCTGATTGGTTGTTTCTGACCGAGATGTGCGTTTCTGCAGTTAGCACTGGGAGAAACAGCGGAGATAGATTTTTTCATAGATTATCTGCTATATTTACATGTAAAAAACATTTTCTAAAAAATAAAAGTTACAAACTTTAAACACAAACTTACAAGTAATTATTGAGATGTTGAACTGAAGTGCCAGCTTTTCTCCTTCAGTATATTACTTATTTTTTAACTTTAACGTTGCTACAAAAGTAACACACCTACCTGACCCATGAGAACCCAGAGAAATCCACAACTTTGATCCCAATAGACATGCATAATTAAAGAGTGGGAGCAAATTAGAAGTGAAACACATGATTTAAAGATGCAACACAAAATTTCCTTTCATTTCTTTACATTTGGACCTGCACGACATATTTTGTTTGGTTTGCTAAGGAATTCCTTAGCTACAAATAACATAGCATTCCTAGGTAAGGAATACTAGCTAGTTTCTTAGCTGGCATGGAAAGAAAGCAGAGTTAGCAGCTTTAGCTAACTCCTCTTGCTGCTTTTAGGAACGCCAAGTTCATATCCCAACATCTGAGTCCCAGAAGATAAAAGGGCCTGGTTTTACTCTAGATCATTCAGACAAGAAACAGTTTTGTTCCAAAATAAATTTTATATATTTATGACATAACTTATTATCTCTGTTCAGTATCATCCTAATTCATGGGAATTTAGTCTTGCTTATCATATGACCACATGAGTTTATTGTTAAATGTGCAGCATAAAAAAACTTCATTTGAGTCATCTGCTAAAACTTTGATAAAAATTCATTCATCTGTTTGGTATTGCTATGGATGACCTGACTGATGTAAAATCTAGTAAAGATTCTGGGATTTGTTTGAAGTCTTCTAAACATTTGTCTTCAGCTCCTTGAAGTGGATGAATTTAAGTGTTTAAACCAGCATGAGTATCACGTTCTGGCCTGGAAACGGCATCCAACGAAACATTTGGAACCTTTTTGCAAAATGAAGATCATATGTTGAGGTTCAAAGACGCAGAACAGCCTATAAACATGAGATTAAAAATATATAATCTGTGTTTCATCAAATATGTCAAATGTTAAAAATTAAAACATATTAGGGAGTAGTTAAAGATGTGGATTCACAAAGTTTTGATGCGGTAGTGAGTATGTAGTGCAGCTGGAAGGGTCTGACTCAAGTAGATCAGTGTGGTTTACTGATATATATTTATATATTTTATTTTTTTTCCCGAAAGGCAGCAGCTTTAAGTCACAAAGGAACACAATACACTCAACTTTGATGTACCGTTATGACCTGATTTTTCAGTACATCAAACTTTAAACAATAAAATAAAAACTGAGCTCTCATCCAGAACTAAAAGGATTTAATCCTCAATAAAACAATATTATTGATGTGAGATAAAACAGGCACGTCCAAGCTTTTTGTCATGAGTCAAAAATGCTGGTGGGGCAAGAAAAGTACAAAAAACAAACAAAAAACCCCCTTGAAAATCAAGTAAATAAAGTAATCTGAAAGGGAGTTTTAGCTCCATCCATCTTCTTATCAACTCTGACCAGCTTCCCCGAAAAACAACAACAACATGTTTTATAGTTTTCTGTTACTAATAACTTTCTTCTAGCTGCTTTTTTTTTGACTAAAATAGTCAACAGGTTCTCCCAACCGAGCTGTGGATCTCTGCAGCTCTTCCACAGTTATAATGCACCTTTTGACTGCTTTTCTAATCAATGATGTCTTTACCACTTTATTTTCGTTTTTATTTGTGAAAAACAAAACAGAAAAGCAGATATACTTTTTTATTTCACAATTATGTGTTGCTTTGTGTTTATCGGTCACATGAAATCTAATTAAAATATGTTGAAGTTTGATGTTGCAATGTGACCAAATGTAGAAAAAGTAAAGGGATGGGTTCTGTTTTGTATTAATTTAAAATCAAATTTGATTTTGGGATTAAGTTTGTCACCGGTTATTTGAAAATATGAAAAAAACAAAAACAAACAAAAAAACCCTACAGAACCCAAAGTCCGTCTTCACAATCAGGAGCCATCGTCTGATATTTCCCAACATTTAAGAATTGCTCAGGCTCTTTAACATGACTATGTTAAAGAACCTGAGCAAGATCCTTTTATCTCCAAACGCGCAGAAACAACAGCTGACACAGGCTTAAAAACAAGGACTCTCGTTATTTGACCACAGAGGATGATGAAGCATCAAGTCCTTAAAACAGAAAACCAAATTTAACGACAGCAGCTCAGTTTTTCTGGCTTTGTTTTGATCTCCTGTCTCTCCCCCTCCACTGCTGCAGCCTCTTTTTGTTGTGGCTGCAGCGGACCCGACATGGGTCGGCTGGGTTCACGTCATCTTCAGATGAACAAGGGGCGAAGGCCACTAATGGCCCCCCTCGAGGGCCCGGTTTCAAAGCTGCAGCCAGCTAACGACAGAAGAGACCGGCTGCCTCCATCCACACATCTGGTTTGCATTAAATGGACACATGTGGACTTTGTTTTGGGAAGTGCGACTGACGCGCATCCAAGCAGCCGTAATGAAAAGAGGTTTTCTGAGCCATAGGTTTTGTGGAGACGTTTTCAGTAAGAGACGAACTCTGCCAGGAAGTGCATGATGTGACTAAAAGCTTATCATTAATGATAACAACCTGAGTAAATCTGTGATGTGAAGATCAGCCCTGTTTTGTCTCCAGTATTTAAATCACATGCCATGACTCAGGGACAAACGGAGAATGATAGTTTATTTTATTTGTTGCAAGAATCAAACTTTGACCCTTTTTTAAAATTTTACTTTATTTTACCACCAAACTAATGTAACAACTGGACTACCATGAAGAAGCAATAACCAAACCTTTAAACATGTTTCTTTGTGTTATAAATGAAAAAAAAAAGTATTCATCCCAGTTTCATATGATACCCCTAAATAAAACCCTGTTCAGCCACTTATATTCAAGTCACTTAATTAGACTATAGAGTCAACTTTGTGTGTTTTAATCTTACTATAAATGCAGATGTTTACTGAAGACATTTGAGATTTATTTAAGAACATTAATAAGCAAACAGCATCATAAAGACTAAGGATCACAGAAAGTCAGTGAAAGGTTCTGGAGAAGTTTAAAGAAGGTCAGGATGTAAAATAATTTCCCAGTTTGAACCTTTAGAGAGGACAAATCAAGAAATGAATGTCCATTTAAACCGACAGGAGAGCATTAATCAGTCCCTCCAGGATGCAGAGATGTTTTTTGTGATTGTTACGGTAAAGTTGCAGTTTTTTTTAGCATTAGTTTTGCAATAACATATCTTACAAAAAAGTTAAAATTGCTCCACATGACCTTCCCTTTCTTTCTCTTTTTCTTCATCAAGTAAATTTCTCCTTACCTGAGAAGACCCTTCGTCATCGTCCTGCTGCTGGACTCTGCTGTCTTCCCCCTGACTCTTTGTTCTTCCTGTTGTGGTATTAAAGATTTAGTTTAAATATATGCAACGCAAAAATGAGCACAACTTCTGTACAGCAATCAAAGAGGATTGGGTTTATACATCACATTAACTGACTAGCAAGGAATGTAAAACAGATAAGATTACTGCAAAAACACAAAATCTTACCAAGTACTTTTGGTCTAATTTCTTAAAATTAGACCAAAACTAATTTATATGTAACTTTTCAGCAAGAGATAAGAACTTTAATTAAAGTCAGTAATTTAAAAAGTACTTATTATTTATTATCAGATTATTTCACTTATAACAAGACATTTTCTCATTTCATGAGATAATCTGCCAATGGATCTAGGACTTTTTCATGAATATTAAGGAATTATTGACTTAAAACCAACTCCTATATTTTGCTGAAAAGTTACTTGTAACTTAATTTTGTCTTAACTCAAGTGTGCAAAAATGTTTGCACTCGAAACTAGATCAAAATTACTTGGTAAGATTTTGTGTGTTTGCAGTGAACATTAGCATTTTTGGTGACCAGCTTAATATCGTGATCTTCCTAAAATAATGACCTATTTATTCACAAGTTATCTTGGTAAAACAATCACCTCCTCTTTCCTTTCAAAAGATGTTTTAGGGAAAAAAATAATCACTTTTGGCAAAAAGAGTCAGGCCATTACTTTAGGCATGTGACGATATGAAATACAGGCAGATTAATAATCTTTTAGCTAAAATTACTCAACTTACTTGGTTTGTTTAGAAGTAAACTCAGCAAAGTTTCTTGCATTTTGGCTCTGGCTAATTGCTGAACATGACACACACTGTAAAACTCGGTTTAGCAGCAAGTTTCCCCTCTGTCATCAGACCACAGGTGAAACACCGGCGTCAGCATGTTTACCCTCGTGGTGCGTTTGAAGACGGCTCGGGAAATTGCAATACCACATCTTAACAACCGTAGATAGTTATACAATTGTTAGTAATGCGCTCTCCAAAGCTGCCCTTCATGGAAGAACGGCAAAACCAAAACCTGAAAAACAATACAAACAAACAATAGCAGCAAAAAGGAAACAAACAAAAAACGTTCTCCCATAATTTAGGATGCTTTTATTCCGAGGGAATAGAGAAGCTTGATGGAGCTCAATCTAGGACAATTTGTTGCTTTTCTCTTTACATTTAGTTTATTTTTTCTTTCACAATGTCTCCAGATAAATTCCCTTACAAAGTCTCTGTTGTTCCTGGCAGCAGAGTTACAGATTTCCCTCCAGTCTATCAGACCTGATTATAATCACATTTTAAGCTGCAGAAACCGTCTTTGTCATTGTGTTTTTGAGTCTTTGACATTAAATGAAACAAAAAGTTGCTGCACTAATATGTGCAACAATTACTTCCTGTTTAGACTGTAAATTCTTGTTGTCATTTTAGAAATAAACAGCATACTTGCTGAGGGCGTGCAGCTTTTTGAGGAAAGTTTGGACATGTCAAAATATTTGCAGAGCCACTCAAAAGCAAAATTAACCTGACATGAACTGTAATTAAACCCATTCTGCAGCCTTTGCTGACCTCCGATGGTAAACATAGAGAACATGCTCAAAATTTGAAACTTCAGTCTGGTTTCTCAGAATGTCTACATGATTTTGATTTTGAAGGAAGGGAGTGAGTCTGAGTTTCTGATGGATGACGGGAAGCACATTATAAGCAATTCAAAGTGTTTTACATGAATTAAAGGAAAACAAAACAACAAACTAGCAAAGATACTGAATTGCAGTGGCAAAGTAAAGGTGTAAAAACAATCAACACTTTATTGTGTTTCAGTTACTCAAACAAAGCTCTGGACCAAAGGCTGATCTTGATTAAAACTATTCTGTTTCTCTTTTATGCTATTATCATCAAGCACAAATAACACAGTTTTTGAAAAATCTTATTTTAAAACAGAACTTTTAAGACAAGAGCCCTCCCACTTCTGGACAGTACATCATTGTGACTTGGACATTTAAGAATAGCTTCCAATCTTAAAACATATAATATTTAGGCATTTTTTAGAAGGTTTTATAGTTATGCCTTTATTGAAGGAGATGACTGTATCGTTTGTATGAGCTGAATATGTATTAGAACCAGAACAACCACAAGCAGTCGTTTTGACTGCAGCATTTAAACCTAAATAAATTCACTTTTCAAGTTGACAGCAAAGGTGATGCTTAATTTAATTAGCTAAGTAATGTTTTTAAAACCAACAAGCATCAATATGAGTCTAATAAGTTCCTAAATCCAATTGTTCCAAGAAAGGGTGTGGGTGGCAACAGGTGGTTTGTTTGTTTGTTTGAACGCACTTCCAGCTTGATTGTCTGACAAAATATATGTAGCTCATTTTTTTTGCAAAATTGTGGACAAAATAAAAATCTCTTATAACTTGGATGAAAACAAAATTTAGCTTTATCTGGTGTTCCAATTTCAAAGCATGTGTTCAAAGAAACAAACTAGCTGTTCCCACACATGACCTTTCTTGGAAAATCTGGGTTTTGGAACCTGGAAGGCAGCAACATTAAAGTCAAGAAATCATTTTACCAAAACCTCCCCAATGTCACACCAGACATTTGACAAATAAAAAGACGTCCACCATGTCCCCCTGTGTTCTTCATCACTTTAACTAATGGGAAGGTCTAAAAGTTACCACAGTAATCTAAACAATTCCAAATTTTTAATTTAATTACAGATTTTGATTCCAAACCCACATAAGTGTATTGCTTACATTTGAAAGAGAAATATATGTTTACATGTTCTCTGTGTGAGTCTGAACTTGACACAGCTGTCATTCTGCTGCAACCTTCTGGGATAAAGTAATCTGACATGTCCAAGGGAAGATTGGCTCTGATTCCAGTTTGACTTGAAACAACGTACTGTTTGAAGACCATGATATCAAAATCAAAAAATAGAAAGAAATTTATACCATTTATCTAATAATATTCTTAGGGAATTACCACACAATTCTAAACTTAGTAATTCCTCTTCTCTGGTGTTTCAAAAGGAGCATCTGACTCTAATTACAGGAAAGCTATAGAAACACTTATATATATATACACACATGTATATATGTATACATACATATACATGTATGTACAAATACACACATACACACACACACACACACACACACACATATATGTATATATATATATATATATATATATATATATAGGTGGGAGATCATCCTCGCTGGACTGTTGGTTTGGCTAAAGAGCCAGTTGACAGGAAGGGAGAATTACATGCTTCACCAAAATATGGACTCTGGTGTTTACTGCATTGTGATGGAAAATACATTAATGTTGATGGTGAGACTCTCAGAGTGAAGAAGAGTCTCCAGAGGATCAGAGTCCAGCTGGACTATGACATGGGGGACGTGACCTTCAAGAGTTTATTCAGACATAAGCAACTAGAACAAATTATTTTCCAGTCAGAACAATGATTGTAGAAATTATTTCTCTACTTTGAACACAAGGACAAAAGCAGCAATGTTCAGTTGTGAAAGATGTCCTCATAGCGCCCTCTGCTGGAGGAAAATACTCACAGCAGATTAATCTCATTTTAACAACGTTTATTGAACACATCACTGATATTACAAATTCAAAGCTTCACTGCAATAAACAAAACTGATGCAAGTCAGTAAAACCTGTTATTGACAACCAGACAGATATCAGATTGAGGAAGTTTTACCAATAATAATAAAACAAAAATTGCAATGATGACTTTTCCTTGAAATCTAGAACATCGTCTGATAAAGCATTGAACTTTATCACGTTTTAAAGTGTCAACATCTTTTAGTGTATTTATTCTTTGGTGAATAAAAATAGTCAGGACTCTGTTTTAGTATATAGAAAACATTATCAACAACATATTTTACAGCTCACATATGTTACTTAACTGACTCCCTGGAAAATCACTTTGAGGAAATGACAGAACATAAAGAAATTCCAGCTATTTTATGATGAATATTCAGTAGAAGGCCGAAATGCAAAGTTCTGTGTTTATTGTTTCTATTCTTCTTGAGTTATAGCCTTAAAAAATAAGTTTGCTTCTTAAAATGTGAAGCAGTTGTTCACTAAATGTTCAGAGATTTTATTGCACTGAAAGAGAAGCACAAAGTTCACCTGGAAGTGTTACACAACGACCTGTCAGACAGGAAACAC
>CAEFZX010013764.1:0-17236 GCA_903066825.1 Alfaro cultratus | reverse complement strand
GTTCTCACTGTAGATTATATGTTGTAATAGCACAAAAATCCGCGAGGGACGACGGAGTCCCGGAGCGAAATTCCGTGAAAGAGGTGTACGGAGCCTCTTGTTAGAAGAAAAATGGCCAATGACAGAGGGTCATTGGTGTGTAATTGGTAAACCTTTTATGGATGCAAATTCGACAAAAAAACAAACCTGTTTAGGATTTTAGGATTTTATTTGAAACATGATGGAACTTGACTAAATGTCATGTTTTTATTGTTTTTACTGTTGATTCTATGTTGCACCATGTTTCTGTTTTTTGATATGATGTAAAGCACTTTGAAATGCCTTGCCGCTGAAATGTGCTATACAAATAAAATTTGATTGATTGATTGATTGAAGCATTAGTGAGACAGACAGCATGCAGAGTATAAAGAGTACGTTGAGTCAACTGTGGAAAAGTGTTGAAGCAAAGGTTGGAGTGGGACAGTTTCTTTTTGATATTTACACACCTGAGCAAAAGTTCACAATGCCTCTAAACCACAGGATCAAACTCTCCACTTTCAATAGCTAGAATCTCTGCAGAAAGGGGGTTTCTGAACGCCCAATACATTTCATGCTGACGCTGCAACTAAAAATTATTTATTCGGATAAAAAAATGACACGTTCTACAGATTTTTAATTTAACTACTTAAGCTTGTTTTATACAATATTTAAAAACCCATAAAAATGCTAATAAACAAATAATACATTTCTTTTTTAAATGACAAAATTAATTTTATTGTCTAAAAATCAGTAACATTTCTTTTGCGTATGTTTGCTCTTTTAGCAAATGCATCTGCATCTAAAAAAATACTTCTATCATCAACAACTTTCTGGTTGATATAACATCAAAACAGTGCAAGGCTGAGCTGATGATGATTTTTTTTTTTTTGATTAATTAAATAAAAATTGGATTTAAAATAAGCTCTTAATCACCTTGGTTAACAAAAGTTGAACCAGTTGAAGCTAAAACTGTGAGGAGTTCTGGATAGAACAGATTTACAGACAAAAGGTGTTTATCTTAAATGAACATTTAGATATTTTCTGAACAGTTTTAGTTCTGCTCTGAATACGTTGTTCTATCAGCAAATTGCTTTTCATAGAGTCTGAACACTCCAGTTAACAATTAATCGAGAAGTAAATTAGATGATGATAATTATTATTATAATAATCGATTCATTACCATGAGTCGTTTTAACCTTAATTCATACCCAAGCGGTTCAAAGTCCTCGCTCTAACCTGTGATGAATTTCTGCGCGCGCTGAGCCGTGGGGGTTCAGCGGGGGCTCGTCTGTGTCCTCCGGCTTGTGGAAGCGGAACCGGTAGCTCCGGCAGTGCCTGGATCCGTACAGCTGCTCCAGCAAGAAGACCACCGCTTCGTGGACGACCCCCAGCATCCTGAGTCCGTTCACACCTGCGGGTGACGCCGGGAAAGAGCTCCGAGTGAGACAACAGCCTTTCACTCTTGACATGTAGTGAACTTCTGTCTGGAACTTTCTGGTTATTTCTGAGTTGTCAGGAACGTCTATTACCTTCAAAGGAAAGCTCTCTGAGTTGTGCATTGGAGCGAGCTTCCTTCACCTTATCAGTCAGGGACTTCCAGGCTTCTGTAGAACAAAGTATTAATACATGGAAACTGGAAAAGCAACATTTCCCGCATCATTTTTAAAGGAAATTTTATTACAGCTGTAGCCGTTTTTTAGATAGCAATATCCATATATATAAAACTCTATTTGTTTGTAATTATCACACAAGGTGTTGTTTGTGCCTGCTCTTAACTACTAAGTCAATCAAAGCTAATTTACATGCACAGCATGTTGTGTTGGCTGACCTTCGATGCTCTCACAGCGAATGTGGAAGCCGTCTTCGCTGTAGATTTCAAAGATGATGCCCTTTTTGGGTTTGCCGTCCAAGCCAGAATCTGCACTGCTGCCATCCTCGTTGGGCGGTGAAGCTGCTGGAAAAGACCCTGCTTCTCCAGCTGCAGGGGGTTTGTCTTTTTCCACCATCTTTCCCGGTACGGCATGACCTTCAGATGTCTTCTTTTTACCAAACAAGCTGGAGATATAAAAATCAAACGTTAGATCAATATTTTAGGATTAGCTTTACTAATACCATTAGATGTTCTTCTTACTTCTTGTTGGTTGTCTTATCTGGGGGCTTGCCAGTGTCCATCGGTTCTGGAGAGTTCAGTTCTCTGGAGCTGCATGGACAAATGATGAATTTTTTTATTGCTATTATTTGTCAAGGTTTTGCAAGAAAGTAGGTATCAGAATGGGAAAGTATTTGAGCTCCTTTCTTTCTTCCAACAAAAGGCTTCTTACTTAAAATCTTCCACAAAGGCCAGATTTGTGGATCTGTATAACTAATAGTTGTCAACAGATTGTCCTGCCTGACCTGTGGCTCCTCCAGAGCAATTATGAGTCTCTTTGGTTATTTCTCCGATACAATCAAGTCTTTGCAGAACAGCTATATTTATACAGAGATTAAATTATTCACAAAAGGGACACCATTTACTACTTAGGTGTCTTTATCATCAGTGGTATTTATTTGTACAAAATGTTGAATATATTGCACAGCATTTTTCTTCCACCTCGCATGTCAAAACATGACCAGCAACAAAAAACAGGAATTTCTCACCTTGGGTTTGAAGATGGCAGCTGCTTTCCAGGGTTGCTGTAATATTCATTTGCCTGGGAGGCCTTGAGCTTCTTCCCGCCAGTGATCTCTACACTCTGTCTGCCCCTCTTTACTTTTTTCTTGTTTTTGTCAGTAGCTAAAACTGCGCCTGACGCTGCTGTTGCTGAGATAGTCGGTTTCTGATCTGACGATTTGAGGACAGGGTTCGTTCTGTTACTCTGGGAAAGCAACGTGGCCGGTTTTCGGGGGAAAACTCCAACAACGCGTCCCTTGGCGGGGCTCAGATGGGCAGAAGGGCTGGGAGATAAAGCTGCGTGACGGTTCGGTTTGGACTCCATAGTCTGCACTCTGCTGACAGCCTGAGACTGATGCTGCAGGTGGATGTTCCCACTTTCTGCCTCACCGTGCTGGTTGACGGCCATGCTGATGGTCTGATGGGTCGGCAGGACGCAGATGCTGCTGGCGATGGATGTTTGAACTGGGGAGGTGAGCTGTGACATGAGGGGAGCTCCCCCCGCCGGCTGGAGGACCACAGGCTGATCTGACAGTCCCAGACCATGTGGATTCGCTTTGAAGAGGAGGCTACTGATCGGCCCGGCGATTTCTGCAGAACTCAGCACGGGGGTGGAGAGAGACACTGATCCCGGTGCCAGAAGCCCGGCGGAACCACTAGACGGGACAGAGACCACGTTCAACACCGACTGGGTACTGCTGAGACCGGAGACGGAGCAAGGCAAGATGTGCGTTGAGGAATCGTGACTCAGGATGCCAGTCTGAGAATTGGGAATTCTCTGGTGCAAAAGAGCGGTGGGATCCAAGTACATGACCCCACCCGACTTGGGCCTCTTGATGATATTTGGGACTTTGCGCTGGGGGGTGGAGATTGCGCTCAGCTCGACCAGGCTGCCGGGTTGTCCCGGGATGCTCGCTGTGATCTGCTGGGAAGACAGGTTGATCAGAGTCATGTTGGGAGGGCCCACCTCAGATGGCGCCAGGGTTGGCTGGCCGCGGGTGCGAGCCGGTTTCTTGTTTTTCCTCGGCAGACGAGAGATGGGCCTCTTCTTGCCGTGAGAGGAGGCGATCACAGCTGGGGAAGAGGTCAGGGAGGAAGGACTGGAGACTATGGCGACGTTGTGGCCGAGCTCGTGAGGTCGACCCGCCTCCGAGACTAGAATCTGGGACTGGTCGGAAGGCTGGGAGGGCAGACCGATGAGCAGGCCCGAGGTGGTGCTGGGTATTCCTGTTTGGAAGCCCGCCTGGGTGGATCCGGTGAACGTGTGAAGCTGAGAGGGGTGAGGTATGGTGCCCAGGACTTTGCCACCAGCGGGGAAAATGGGCTGGCCTGGAGATAAACCAGTGTTTAAGCCTCTGGTGATGGTCAGGGGGCTCAACACGGCAGAAGACGTGGCTTCCATCACTCCTGTTGCGCTGATCTTCTGGGTAACGCCGTTTGGCACCGTCTGAACCAGATAGAGAGGCTGGAACTGCTGGTTGACCACGATGAGTTTATCAGGACCCGGTTTGATGACTGCCGGGCTCGAGACCTGAGCCTGGGAAGGTCCTGGACCAGGAACTGGACTGGGACTGCCTGCAGCAGCGGCTGCTGCTGCCGCAGCTGGGAGGTATTTCTGACTCGGAAGAGGCATGGAAGGAGAATTCGGCAAACCAGACGAGCCAGAACTCCTGTTTACTTCCTGGTTTCCTGGAGTTTCAACCCCCTGACCAATCGCGGGGCTGGAAATGAACTGCTCTGGAGTCATGTGACCCTCTGCAGTCTGAGCGTCCCTGCTTCCCAAAGCTGCACCGTCGTGCTGATTCTTGGACGGCGAGACGCCAGGACCCGCTGATTTCTTATTGCCGCTCTTTTCCCCGCTGATGTTGTCGGGGTCGGAGTTCAAACCCAGGATAGTGGCGTCTGAGGTATTTGAGATGAGGCCGCCGGCCGAGTGGTTCTGGCTTGTGCTGACGGCCGGGCTGCGTGTTGTCAGAACCGACAGGTCCGAAGGCAGCTCGAGAGGAAGATATGGTTCTTCAACTGATATGGAGCTGTTAACGCTGGCCTCCACCACCCCTCCGCTCTCACCGCTGGGCAGCGGCTGCGGGAAGCCGTCAAATAGAATGACTTTGCGCCTGTTCAGGTCGTAGGTCTCGTCCAGCAGCAGCTCAGAGGATGACGGCTCGGACTGCTGACCCAGAGTCGGCAGTGACATGGAAGGAGTGTTCAGCACAAACTCCATGATGTCCGACGGCAAAATATTCCCACATTCATCGCTGTTGTTGTTGTCGGAGTCTGACTTTAGCAGGTCCGTGCTGAGGGAGAGCTGGGCCTCCAGAGGATCCTGACCCTGGCTTTGCGGCTGGGATTTGACGCCTCCTCCGAGAGGAAGACAGTTTTCCTTGTGGTTCTTTCTGCTTTCTCGTGTGTTGCCGCCGCCGGTTCCACCGCCGCCATTGTCTGCCTCCTTGCTCGAATCGTGGGAGTCGCCTTTGTCCGCGTGCCTTTCTCTGCCTCTCCTCCTGGGCGCGCTCTTCTGCGGGGCGGAGGAGGAGGTGGCCGTGGTGGTCGTGGTGCTGGTGGTGCAGACGCTGGTGTCGCTCTCGGAGCCGTCGTCGACGCCGTCAACCTGGCCAATTTGCTGTTTGCCCAAGGATCTGTTAAACACAACAAATACTGGATCAGAAACTGGATCTGGACACTGATTTTAAGCCATATTGCCCAGGCCTTGTAGTGAGAGAAGGCTCAGTGATTTTTTTATAAGAATCAGTATTTTCAACAGCATGTTGAGAGACATCTTTTGTTCGTTGAGGCAGCAAAAGAAAAGCAAGACGTTCAGCATATAACAGAACAGCAAAATTGCTCTGTTTAATCCTTTTGAGTTTTGCAGATGGCCTTTCGGAAACTTAAGTTAAAGGTTGAAACTCGCTAAAAACACACAATGAAACTGCTGCCTTACTCGCTATCCAAGGTAAGCTCTAATTAGAGATTCAAAGTTTAAAATATAAAATATTAACATCTAAGTTATTTCCACAGGAAAACCTGGCTTTACAGCAAGATCTTTTTAATAAAGGAGACATTAAAACATCTGAGTCTAACATTAATGATTTCCCACACCAGAAACTCTGCAATAAAAAATATCTATAATTTGTACTCTGATGGAGAACATTGAATCAACTAAACTCTGTGGTAGCAGGTATTTCTGAAATTTAACAGTGAAGGTAGGGATTATTAACGTTAAAGGGAAATACACTAAAGGGAGAGTTGTGCTAACTTGGCTAATCATGCTAAACTGATTTAAGTAGATGAAGTTGCTTTTGTTTCAAAGAAAACGCCAAATTGAAGCTTTTTTTTCTTAAATATTACATTGAACTCAATTGTTAATTAGAATATTTTGTTATATGGAGAACATAATATTTTGTAGGACACAAAAAATAAAAATGAATGAGCCATCATCTGTCTAATAACGGAGAAAAGCAAATATTGGGTTTGATCTAAGTGGCTCTGCTTCATAACCTGGACAATTTTACTGGATTTGAAGACCTTCACTGATGCAGAGACAGGCAGCTCTGTTACTGTTTTTGAGAAGTCATTTTATTCTACTTAGGAATTAAAAAATCCCTATGTAAGTAAACTTCTCAATCTTAAAACTGTATTGTTGTTATTTATAGTTTTTTTTAAGTGAAATCAGAACCAGCTATATTTGGTATAGGCATTACAAAATCATGAGTAAAATAAGCAACAGAATTTTTCAATGGTCCATCTCTAAAACATTTGAGTAAATAAATGTATATAAAAAAATTATGTACTAACAAAGTACTCAGCATGTCCTCTTCAGTTTTTCCTTGAGCCCTTTGCTGCTGCTGTTCCTCATCTTTCAGAAAGCGCTGAAGCTGGGATCCTCTTCCTAAACAATCGTCCAACCCCTCTATTGATGGAAGGCCTTCGCCAGGGTTAATTATTGTCCGAGTGAAGTTGTAGTAGTAGGAGTCTTTACCCCTGCTATTCAATCCGCCATCTTCATCCTCGTCACTGTCCGCAGATGAAGATGAGGTGCTCATATCATCTGCTCCGTCCACCTGCCCCTCAGCCGACTTCTTCCGTCCGCCGGTCCTCCTCTTAACCACAGCCCCCGCTCCGTCACCGCTGCCGTAAAAGGCAATGTCCTCCTCGCCATACGAGCGAACGCCATAAAACGGAGTGAGTCCGAAGAACATGTTGGAACGTGCGCGGGCGCTGCGCCGTGGGTATCGCCTCTTGGCAGAACCCGAGCCGTCGCTGTCGTCTTCATGATGCTTGTCCTCCATGCCTCTGTCGTGGTCGTCCTCTGGGCCTTCACCGTCGTCCTCCTCTACACACTGAGAGAGGAGGCTGTGGTGGTCTCTGAGCCTGTGGCGCGGACGGTTTTTGCAGAGTTCGTCTTCCTCCATCTGAGCCTGGGTGTCAGACTCGGAGCTGTCGCTGCTGCTGGCAGAAGGCGAGGAGAACAGAGGGGACGGGGCGGAGCGATGGGTTCCCTGTCCAGCAGGGGAGATAGTGGAAGAAGTGCTTGTGGGACAGGAAGACTGCGTCCCATTGGGGTCAGACTTCATATTGGTCTTGAGCGGAGTTTGAGAAGAGGGTTTAACTGGCCGCTTCTTCTCTCTGGAGGAAATCGACAACTGGTTAGTTATCTGTTTGGTGTGAGACTGAGTTGCGCTCCCTACGCTTTTCTCTGCAGCCAAACTGGTCTGCATCTGCTGGAAGCTTTCTGGATTGCTGCTGTACTTCCTCTCTGGACAGGGGAAATTTTCTCTGCTCTTTGTGGACAACCTGTCTTCTCCCTGGTTCTGCTGCTTCTCCCCCTGAGACTTCCCTTGGGATTTGGTGCTGTTTCCGAGCACGGGAGCTTTGCTGTTGTAGGAGCTGGAGTTTGGAGAATGTGTGCTAGAGCTGCCTGTGGTTTTTGCATTGTTGTTGAGAAGAGGAGCTTTGTTGCTGCTGCTGTTCTGATGGGTCTTCTCTCTGTCTCGGTCTTTGGACACATCTCTGCTGCCGGCTGATCTGACTTTGGGGTGTTTGTCTTTGGCAGCTGAGCCTGCAACCGGGGAGGTCAGGTGCATGGAGCTCCGTTTACCGACATCGTCCTCCACTGACGTCCGTGATGAAAAGAGAGACTTCCCAGCTGGACCTGAAGAGTAATCATTAGATTTCGGTGTACTGGACTTCTGTGGGGAGCCAGATTTTCCAACCACGGATTCCTTATGGAGTGGAGACGGTGTGGTGTTTCCAGTGGCGCTGCTACTCTCCTTCCCTGAGCTGGGCTTGTCCTTTGATGGGGGGATGTTGGAGGGTGGATTGGATCGGTGACGAGGCAACAAGCTTAGACCATCGTGGTCTTTGTTTCCATGTTTTCCCTGTTTGTCAACCTGTTTGGTGCCACCACTCCTCTGCTGACTTGAGAGAGCAGCAGTGCCCACTGGAGGAGAAGACTGTCCCAAGCCCACAGGTGTCGATCTTGGACTCTTGCTCTCACTTCCAGGCCGCTTCGATTGACTGCCGGCATTGCTATCTTTAGCTGAGCCAGAATCTCTGTTTCGCTCTGCGCTTCTATAGCTGGAGTCTCTAGAGGAAGGTCTACCCCTGTCAGAATCCCTGCTTGATGGTCTATCTTTGCCTTGGCTGTAAAGCAAGTCTTTTCCTGCTTCCCTGCTGTACTGTCTGTGTTTCTCGGAGTCCCTTTGTCCCACATCTCTGCTGAGAGACCTAGATTTGTCTATAACCTTGTAGTTAGGATTTTTGAAAGATGTCTTACTCTTATCCGCTTCTCTATTACTCGAGTCTCTATTTGCAAGCCTCCCCTTTTCAGAATCTCTTGAGGAGACTCTACTCAGCGGTTTTCCACTCTCAGATTCTTTCAGACAGGAGTCTGTACCTATAACTCTTGTCTTTTCTGGCTCTTTGGCTGATATGTCACCCTTGTCAAAGTCTTTTTGCACACGCTCTCTGGGTGATTTACTTTTTTCTGACTCCTTGGATGCTTGGTCTCGACTTGACGTCCTTCCCTTGTCTGAATCTCTCAGGCCTTGTTCCCTTGCTAGTTGCAGCCTGTTTCCATCTGTGGAAAAGGATCTGCCTCTGTCCCCATCTCTTTGGAGTGGATTCTTCTTTGAGTCTTTGATGAGGTGTTTGGATTTCTCAGGGTCTCTGGCAGGGGAGGGGATAAGAGGAGGAGGTGAGGTGAGGGGTCGTGACAAACTTTGCGGTGCGGAGGTCATGCCTCTCTGCCTGTTCAGCTGCTGGGGAGGAGAGGACAGGGAAGGGGAGCTGTGACGTCTGGAGTCAATGTTGCGAATGCTCAGATTCCCCGGTGAATCTGCCACAGCTTGGCTTTGGGGCAGTGGGATTCCCTCTACGATGAAAGAAACAAAAACTGGTTTTAATCTACAAAACTCTACAAAACATTTACAGCTATATGAAAACATTTATTGTTATGTTCTAAATACAACGGGAGGTGCATGTTGGTACCTGGAGAAGACATTTGTTTGGAGTCTACAGCGCGCTGGCAGGGGGGGTAGCTGGGATGTCTGTTTCTGGTGTAGACCCTGAGCTTCTGGGCAGTTGCAGGAGAGAGGTTTTCAGAGCGTCTTGGTGACTCAAATGGATCAGGAAAGTCTGTAAGAAAAACGAACACACAAAAACATTTAATTCTACAAATATTGTTATTAATACAGAACATGTACATTTATTCTGCAGATGTCTTGTGTTTTTGAAAACACAAGATGTTCAAAATTACATCCCAGAATCCAATATAGCTGATATATGTAACACTACAACGGTTTTATATCAGTTGATACTGATAATTATTTATTAGTTTTGATTAAGGCTGCACAGGGGAGCAATTGGTAGCACTGTTGCCTTGCAGCAAGAAGGTCCTGGGTTCGATTCCCAGCCAGGGTTCTTTCTGCACGGAGTTTGAATGTTCTCCATGTGCATGTGTGGGTTTTCTCCGGATACTCCGGCTTCCTTCCACAGACCAAAAACATGACTGTTAGGTAAATTGGTCTCTCTAAATTCTCCGTAGGTGTGAGTGTGTGTATGGTTGTTTGTCTTGTCTGTTTCTGTGTTGCCCTGCGACAGACTGGCGACCTGTTCAGGGTGAACCCCGCCTCTCGCCCGGAACGTAGCTGGAGATAGACACCAGCACCCGTCCCGACCCCATTAGGGACAAGGGTGAACAGAAAATGGATGGATGGATAGTTTTGATTAATTGATGCCATCAACTTTGCTTAGCTGAGCTTGAGAAGTTGGGTGGCTAAAACCTTTCCTCTGCCTACATTCCCCAGAATGCAGTGCGGTTCTAGACTGGAGTTCAGTGAAATTATTGAAAATTGTATTGGACGTATCATCTATTGATACTGATAATGTGTCTATTGCAGTATATATACTTTTTATGCTTTAATGCAGCTTACAAACCGGAATCGAAAACAGAAAAGTCAGTAAGTTAGTACCTGTAATGGGAGGTGGGCTGTGTGCAATTATGCGATTCTCCTCAGGACCCATCACACTCTTCATGTCAGACTCTGCCACTGGAGGATGACAGACTAATATCCTGCAGGTGTACACGCAACGCTTTCGAGCGTCTAAAGTGCTCCAGTATACCCTCGAACATCTGAGGAAAATAAAATGTTTTCAGTTTGATGAGCAATATCAATTTCCTCTGCGGTTAATACCATTTATTTCTGTCAATCACTGGTAATAATGACAACGTCTAGATTAAAAACTCCACTTACTGGTATCCAACAGGGAAGAGCTTGCGTTTGCAGTCTGAGAGTTCAGTCAGTATTCCCAAACAATCAATTGTCATGGAGCCTGCAGTGACAGCGTGTGAGTCAATGTTCAGCACACAGAGGAAATAAAGTTAAGAAAAAAAAAATGACAGGCTTTAAAATCAATGCTTAGCAAAGGCATATCACCTATTATCATGTGGACATTTTCAGGCTCCAGCCCTGCCAGCCACTTCCTCCTGAGACTGATCCCTTCCAGGTCCACCAGGATCCTGCGGGTTACCTCAAACCCTGTCACCACCTTGTAGGAAAATACGCAAACAGAAGAGATGAGGGGAAAACCTTCTTACAGCATGAATGCACATGAACTGCTTCTGCTCTCTATAGTGTCATAAGACATAAGAATTTATATCCCTTTATGACATTTTACCATTTTGCCACATAATTAAAAACTTCAGGGTAGCATAACGTAGCTTATAACTGTAAAACTGTTGGAAAATGATACATGGTGTAAAATGTTATAATGCATTTATAAACAAACAAACTCTTTAAAAAAATCTGTGGTGGCACTGCACCAAGAACCACTGAAGGAAATAAAATTAAAACTTATGAAGAAGAAATGAGCACAACTTCCTTCTTCACAAAACGTAAACAAAAATAAAATGGCATGAGATTTTGTTGTAGGATTCTCTTTCGTCTTTAGTAAAGGATCATAAGCCATTTCTCTGGCTGGAGACAGACTAGCGGATTTATTTTGGGTCGTATTTACCCAGAATGCCCTGCTCTGGGGTCCACTTCCTGCTTTTGGAGTTCCATTTAATCAAACCGAGACCTGGGTTTTTAGGTTTTAAAGTGGACCAAACAGAGTTGGGATGATTGGACTGTAAAAAAAAATTCTTAGTCTTGACAGAGACTTACACACAAGTGGACTCTCCTAATGTGGTATGCAGTTGGCTTCCCTGGAATTTATTTAGGACTAAAGAGAGTAAAATGGGCTAAACTATAAAGGCATCCAACACTTTTCAGACTTTTATTAGTAAAACAAAATAAAAAAATTAAACCATATGAGATTTTTCTGTTACACTACCACAAGTTAAATACGTTGTTTTATGGCTGTAATGGGAAGAAATTTGCAGAAGTTCCAAGAATATCAATAACTATGCAGGGTGCTGTCCTTACCTCTCCCTTGATGAGGTCCCTGTGCTTTGGACAGTAGACTTTCCTGTCTTCCAGGAACACACAGTGGCAGTTGCGGGCACACATGAAGTGGTAGCTGCTGGTGCAGGAGGTTAGGCAGCAGCCCACAGTGGCCCCAGTCTTCTCACACCTTTCACAGTTCTGCACAGAAAGCATGGCAGGTTCAGAACATCTGCAGAATAAATGCACACTGAAAGAGAGATTACGTGGACCCAGTGTCTCACCGTATGCCTTCCCCTGAGAACAGCGGTGTGAACGTTTTTCAAAGCTCCGTCGTCATCTTCAAACACCTCCGCAGACCAGAGAGCACAGTTCACGTGAGCCCACTCATTCTGACCGATGTATAGCAGCCTGCCACAGTCCTAAAAACACAAAGAAATGGTTCCAGGTGGTAAAGACCTGATTCTTTTGATGCTGTGAAGCGAGTTGGGATTGTTAGGGACTTACATTAGTGTACTCGTCTCCATAATGGAGGCACAGCACACACTGCCTGGTATCAGTGATGCCTGGAGGAGGAAGAGGGGGTTCAGGACTGTCCTCGTGATCTTAAGGGAAAATAAAATACATTTTAAAAAACGAGAAGAAAACCAGAATCCATGCATTTGGAGTCATTTATTTATTTATTTTTTTGGTTACCTGCCAGGACGTCAGGTGGCGGTGGCAGTGAAGGAGGTAGCGGAGGAGGTGAAGCTGGTGAATCTAGCTTGGCAGGGTTCTTGGGCTGCGGAGCTGGGATGATCTTTTTCATAAAGTGGGGGTGAACGGCCCGGCAAAGCTCCTGCCTCTCCTGCCACTGGGCGTAGTTGTGGTCCAGGGATGGAGGAAGGACGGCGTTGGGGAGAAGCCCACTGCTGGTGAACAATACCGTACGGAAACACCTTAGTGGGACAAATATCACTTATTGTGCTAAGCTGAGGCTGTTGTAGTAAAAATGCCCTTATTGGGTTTTCACTTGGGGAATGTTGATGCAAGTACCATAAAGACTCAATAAAATCAAAGGTAGGGTTCATGTGTGAGAACACATATTCTCAAGCAAATCCCAGAGATGAGTTGAAATGGTATCAACACTAATATACAGAATTGTATTGGTCTGTAATATTCTAATTTTAAAATTAATGTTTTTAGTAGCAATAAATGGAATACTAACTGAAATAAAGGTTTTTAAATATCCACCTGTGTGTATTAATATGTTTCACTTAGTGAAAACTTCTCAAAAATATTATTGAGATAATTATAGAATCCGTATGTATATAATTGGACATAAACTGGAAATATTTGTTTTGGAAAGTACCCAAGATCTTTCTTCTGAATCGGCACATTTAAATAAACACAACTTAAATCAATTTTACAGTCAGTGGTGACGAAGATGTGAAGACTGTGTAAACAAAAATCTAGCATTAAAACACAGATCTGGAGGGAAAACACTGGCACTGAAGCTCATCCAAAGAGTTTTTGTCAAGTTGAGTAATGATGATGATCTGAAGCTTCATGCCTCAGAAATCAGAAGAGGAGGCATCTAGGAACAAATCCTCCCGGTGACATCCTCATGATTCACACGTTGCAACGCTGGATTTAATGCGACGGCTGAAGTGATCCAGAACGCCACAGTCCAAGCTAACAAGTAAACCACAAACATGTACCGAAGGCCCTTTGAGAGAAAACCGACACAGTTGTGGTTTGCCTCCCTCAAAGCCAGGAGGCAGGCGGAATAAATGGCATGAGAAAGCTGACAACTAAATCTGACTGACTGGCTGGGTAAGTGAACAAGTGAGCAACAGAGACTGGGTGAATGAAGTTTTCAGGAACAATCTCAGCATGCAGAAAAACATCCCTCCAATATCAAGAGGATGATTCAGCTCATATATATATATTTAAAGATATATATAAACCCACATCTTACTCCTTCTTTCAATAATTACAGAGCTGCGCTTCTTGCAAACATCACAAAGGTTTTTGGAAAATCTCAGATTACAGCGGTATTACTGGTTAAAGCTTCTGCTTCTCTGTAATTACAAACATAGCTTAGAACAGCATTTGAGAAATGATAGCAAATCACATTCGTTAATACCACCGACTGCCAGGGACTTTTGCTTAAAATACTGACTTGCAGAGTTTATTCGTTTTAGGGTAAGCTTTTATTTCACTCGTTATAAAAGAATGCTTTCCCCAATTTGATCTCTGTGCTTCCAGTTTCAGCTTAGTACGAGATGTTCCGATATCAAATAATCTCAAAAGCCAAATGACAGTTTATACAGCCCATTACCGAGGCAGGAAAAATACCAAACATTATTTAATCACTATTGCGTTTGCTACCAGGGGATAGAAACTCACTTGGCATTGACTTTTTGCCTTTCCCAGAACCTGGATTCCTTCACTTTGAACCACGGGAAGATTCGGTCCATTTGCTGAAACAGAAATAAAATTCAGTGGAGTTCACATGTCAGCGCAGACACGTCTTTGAGGGCGAAACGGCGTTTGACGACACCGGTCTTTGTAGATCACAACACTAACACTTGACATGGTAAGGATGAGTTTTGGCCAAACATGAGGAAACTACTATTCAAACTGAGTATGTGTGAACTATTTTTCTTTATTTCAGCTATAATTTTGCAGCGATGATGCCAAACCAAAGTTATTTTAGGATTCTTACCCGAATGAAGAAAGACTTCACCATGCTGTTTGCTTTCCTGCTCTCAGGCTGGCCTCCGTCGCTGTTGAAGGCCGTCTGAATGATTCGCACGACGTCGTCGCTGAACTCCACCTGGGAGGCGAAGCATAAAAACACAAGCACAGCATGACTATAACAGAAAAAAAAACAACAACAAAACACCCAGATCCAGGTGATCATCTTTCAATCTACATCCCAGGTTTGGCCAGAGATGGCTTACTCATTACTTGAAATCTTCCTGACAGTATTTTATATGTCCTGTCCATCTTTTTTTTTTTTTTAACAAATATACTGTATAGTTGCAACTTAGCAATTTTCCTTTCAATTAAATGTTTCAATTTACATTCAATATTGTTTAAATAATTTTAGGTCTTATTTCTGTGGCATAAAACCAATAATTGTGTGAGAAAAAGAGAAGAGGCAGCTTGATAAGGAAGATTTGACATTCACAACATGCTGAATATCCAGGCATATCATGTTTAAGTACATAAGTAATAAGGCTTTTCCTTTTACTTATATACGTCACACATTTATGTTATGTGTTTTTGTTCATATGTCATTTTAGTGAAAAATCTTTCTGAGCAAATAAATGACTTTGGTTTTTCAGCCAAACGATCAAATAATTAAAAGATTAATCATTAAAACTTGCAGCCAAATTTGGCAAGGGCGAATAAAAACTTTATAAAATACACTTTTTTGTCACTCTGTCAGATTATAAAGTGAAATCCAACTGTGGTGGAGTGAGCAAGTTGTAGTATCGGTTTGGTGATTGTTCCTTGGTATGCATTCAGTTTATCGTAACCTTTTTAATACACAGCAGCTGTCAACACAGAGAAAATCAAACCACTTCAGAGCAGCAAACCCAACAGAAGAGTCAATCAACCAGGAAGCTCCTCATTCCTGAACATTTCAAATCATCTGTGTCATCTCGGCATTAAAAATGCAGCAGTTGTTCAAAACCATGTTTACAGTAGATGCGATCCCACTTTGCCTGCCTTCATTAAATATAAATGTACATCAAGTACCTCTGATTAAAGAGCTACAGGCTCTAAATTTGAAAGTTTCTCTGGGCCTTGCTGTAGCTTTGCTATAAAGACTGAGGTTAGTTACTCACCAATGAATTGTAACGGCCCTGATCCATCTTTTTCTCAACAGACTCGAGATCCGGAGGGGAGTCACTGGGAGGGATCTGGGGGACTTCTGTAAGGACTGGGGGATCCGGGCCCTCCGGGGACCGTCGGGATGGAAGACTCTCCTCTGTTTCTGGATTCAGCTCTGGGGGCTTCACCGCCTGTCGCATGATAAACGCATCACGTCCATACAGCTGAGGCTTCATTACAAACTTTAAATTCATCTACATTTACTCTCGTGTGGCAGCCCCGTCTAAGCCGCCAGTTTGTTTTTCTCACCTGTCTGTAGCGTAGCAGGTGCGTGGATGTGCGCGAGTTGAGCAGAGCGTTGAGAACATTGCGGATGCAGCCCTGAAACTCCCTCTCCAGCGCCGTCCTCCACTCGGCCGGGTGGCGCTCCGTGCATTTGGTGCATGTGTAGACCACACTCTGTGGCAGCTTCGACAGCAGCTCGAATGTTTCATCTGACGGACAGAGATACGACTGGCCATTAAGGCCCCTGCCACTCGGTTTACTGCCTGTCGGCATCTGATCAGGATTGCCTGTCAGGCCTCAGATACTGAGCGTGCTTTATTAGTATTACGTGGCGTCGCAGTTACCTGTAAGGTTCTCACACTTGCCATGAACCCATTTCTTGCAGCGACTGCACTCCATCTTCTTGCTGTCACAATCGTCATCTTCAAAGCACTTATCACACAGTGGGCAGAGGTTCCCTACAGGAAAAGATTAGAACCAGCTGAAATGGGTTTTAACATTTTTGATGCCATCTACAGCATTTCCTACACCAACTAGAAGTGGTAAAGCCTTCAAGACATATATTTAATTGCAGTAGAATAAATATTCCTTAAATTTGAGAGACAAGAAAAAAAAAAGTGTTTTTAGGAAACGTAAATTATGTGTGCCATGAGTATTAGAACTTAAGCTGCTAGTATTTTTGTACAACCCGACTTTGTTAGACATTATGGCATTTTCTTGCAACTTTCCACAAGGTTGCAGCATAGAGACAGATCTCTCTTTAGATTGGATTGACTGTTGTCTTCAGTCCACAGGATTTAATTTTGCCATGAAGACATTTGATTTTTCTTTCTGGTGAAACATTCCTTTGATGCCCATATGCTTCCAACATGCTGCAGGGAGAGCCTTTTCCAGTTTACTAGTAGAGTCCACCGGATGTTTATTTAATTTGAACCCTGGGAAGACCCACCGGCCCACAGCATTACGAATCCATCATTGTACGAAACAGTGGAAATGAGAAGCTTTCCCACATAAACATTCTAAACCGTTCAACCTTGGTGTCCTCTGAAGATGACACATGGTTTAATTTAAAACCCAGTAGCGTCAAGCAAACTCCACATATTTACATTTGGGATGGTATGTCATCTAATTAGCATCTAACTGTTGTTATGGAGACTTGTTGACCAAATAAGTCCATCGTTTGTATAGTTCTCCAATAGTGAAATATGGAGATTTAGATAACCTCCTTTCCTTTCTCATCTAGCTTTGTTTCAGTTCCACTGTTTGTTTTTTTTTGTTTGTTTTTTTTGCTTTTTAATTATTACTAAGTGGAATGTTTTCATGTCTTTCTCATGACTACAGACTGTTTGTGCCGCTGCCATCAGGCAAGCGCTACAGGAATATACGGACTACAACAAACAGACTGAGAAACAGTTTTTTCCCCACAGCCATCAGAGCCATTACTCCCTGTCGCCCCCCCCCACACATATCATAACCTGTAGTCACACATACATCTCACATTCCCCACCCCCACACAGCCATATTGTTCCGCACTTTTCACTGTCATATCATCGGCACTTTGCCATAATTG
>CAEFZX010013758.1:0-169023 GCA_903066825.1 Alfaro cultratus | reverse complement strand
GGTCACCATCCTCCTCTGACCTCTGACCCTATTGAGAACCTTTGGAGTTTCCTCAAGCAGAAGATCTGAGGGTGGAAAGCAGTTCATATCATACAGCAGCTCTGGGAAGGTTTTCTGACATCCTGAAAAGAAATTCAAGCAGAAACTTTCCACAAACTCACAAGTTCAATGGATGCAAGAATTATGCAGGTTATATCAAAGAAGGGGTCCTATGTTAACATGTAACTCGCTCTGTTAAGATGTTTTTGATTGAAATAGCTTTTGATTTTAGTACATGTGGCCACTTAATGCAGCACATTCAAAGAATGACCGTTTGCAGTTCTTTATAATCTATAAAACGTTTAGAAAATCTGCTATGCTTAATAATTTGGAACAGTGCATTTTAAGTTTTTATTACTGTGTTTTTAAATACTGTTCTCATGGGGAGCTTTGTTCAGTAAAATTTGATTTATACTGTAATAGTTCATGACTTGAAAATTATACTGACCATCATTTGCATTGACCATTTAAGAAAATCTGAGAAAATATCACTTGCATAATAATTTTGAACATGGTGTACATGAGTAACTTTAAGAATGTCTGAAAAACTATGGGTCAAGATTACATTAGAGATCTACCAAGACAATCCACTAGAGAAACCAGGAGAAACCAAGAAACCTGTCATTAGACCTGGCTAGAAAGAGCATGTAGGTGGGTACCAGGCTCACTTTTGGTCACAACAAGGATTTACATACTTTTTCTTAAGTCACTGTCCTCCCAACAGACAAATATAACATAGAAAAACATTTTCTGCAACACCTGAAAAATGATAAAAATGTCTGACAAAATCAAATTGCAGCATTTTCTGTCTCTCTTTCCCATCATTCATCTCCCAGGTCAACAAGCAGGAGCAGCACTAAATCATAGCAGATTATCTGATATGAGACAATCGCTGCATGCAAATCAAGTTCAGTGTTTTTATTTTGCAACACTGAAGCCCGAGGGGAAAACAACGCTTGTCAATGGGGGATTTGTTTCCAGCACTGCTGCAGCTACACCAAAGTTCTGGCATGAGATTTCCTGATAGTGCCTGGTAGGAGTATCTGTACCTTTTCACATGTTGTCACGTCACAACCGCAAACCTCCAGCGTGAGGCGTGTCTCTACCAGAAGGTCTTTGCTCAATCAATAAATCACTCAAGTCTATTTGTATAGCACATCTCAGTAACAAAGTAGTTCAAAGTGCTTTACATCGTGAAAAACAAAAAAAACGGCCAAAAAATACATCATATTGCCATCAATTGTGCTCATTCCTATTCTTCCAGATTCTCAGTTTGATTTACATCTGGTCATGACATGATTTTTCTATTTCAAAAGCTGGCATATTGTTTCAGAACACTTTTATAATTAAGTGATATATAAATTTAATTACACTTAAAAACACAACATCTCAATAACTGCCTTTGGCCTAATCTCTAGATCTAATATCTTAGTACACTTGAGATAAGATAAAATTAACTTACAACTAACTTATCAGCACGATAAACATTTTTTGTTATAATATGGGAAAAATGTCTTGTTCCACTGACAGATGATTTCACATGTAGCTAGTACTTTTTCATCAATGTTAAAAAATATTATTTTTAAGACAATGTCCCATCTTGCTGAAAACTTAGTTTTGTCTTATTTCAAGTTTACGAAGATATTTGCTCTAGAAATAAGATCAAAAATACTTGGCAAGATTTTGTGTTTTTGCAGTGTACTGAATTAAAAGCGGATGAATACAAATACCCAGCGCACTTTTATAAAAGGGATTAGAAAACATACATGACTTTTCATTGTACTTCACATTTATGCTCTACCTTATGTTAGTGTGATACGTAAAATCTCAAATAAACACAATGAAGTTTCTGTAATCTGACTAAATGTAAAAAGTTTAAGAGGTACTGATACTTTTGCACGACTATTTTTTCCAAATTTCCTTGATACTGTTTTGTAGTTCAGTAACTGTAAAGACTCAGACAAAGTACTAAAACTAGGCTTTTGTTGGACGTATTGTCTATCAGCATAAATCAGTGCCATCTTTCTTTGCTGAAATTGCTCTTATTAAAGTAAACTCAGCTGCACTTCTTGAGCCATTCTGAGATCAGAAACAGAGTCTGTCTGAAACCAAAGTGCTAGTCTCACAGAGCAGGCCGGCTGCCATTTATAGCTCCTTAATCCCTCAGATTAGCCCGGAGTAACAGACTTTTAGCCTCAGGGATTGACTTCACATGCCTTATTCTTTCCATCTGACTCTGAGGCCTCTGATTGATGCCGAGACCTTGTGTTGAAGTCAGAACACGAGGAAGGACAATGCAAACGTGTGCTGATATATCTTTTTAAAATAACCTGAAGCTGAGAGAGCATCCGGTGAAATGTGGCTGCTTGTATGATGATGATGTATGGTGCACCTGTGACTGACAGGCTGTTTCATGTCTCTCAGCTAAAAGCACCTGTGGGCAAACTGGCAAACAGTGAGGTTCATGGAGGGGTTGCATTCTGTGCACCTGAATGCAGATGAGATTCTTTCCTCTCATCTTTCTCCAAATAACATTACAAAGGAGAGAGAAAACTGTGATTTCCTTGCATAATGATACAAAGTAGAGAATTATTGTGAAGTAGAAGGTTAATGACACATGGGTGTTATTTTAAATCCCTTAAAAATGTGGCATGTGTATTCAACCATCTTTTTTCAGAGTCATATGATTGCCAAATGCAGTCCATTGGTGTGTAATAAATAGCAATCTCAGTGTAAATCCAGCTGGTATGAGAAGGTATCAGATGTTTGTTGGAGAACATTGATGAACAAACAGCATCATGAAAGCCAAGGAACACACGGCCCAGGTCAGAGATAAAGCTATGGAGAAGTTTAAAGCAGAGTTAGGATATAAAGCTGCAAGAATGGAGGTAAATACAGGACAATTCCTTCATTTGTTGGAAATGTCCAGACCTAAATCTTATAGGTCTGGGTCACTCTGGGTCAGGAGTTGAACATTGCTATTCACAAATATTCTTCAATAATTTGATAAATCATCAGCTGTTAAGTAAAGAAAAGCAAAACAAATCTTCAGGACTTGTATCTATAACTCTACTGGTAAAATTTTAAGTCCCTAATTTAAAACAAAACAAAACAAAACAAAACAAAACAAAAACCTCTGACAACTTTGCTGTGACTCCCTGTAACTATGAAAAAAGTTATAAAAAAACCCTCACGAAACTCTGCATGAGAGAGACAACACACCAGGACTTTTAATATGATTGACCTTCTGTCATCCTAATATTAATAATCCATCTTTATTTCTTTTACTTATGCTCTGTTATGATGTCACCGGTCTCAGTTCATCCCTTAGATTTGGTTCTTAGTTTATTTCTGTGCCTCATTGTGTGTTTCCTCACAGTTTGGTTTTCATTTATGTTAATATTTTTGTTAGTTCCTTGCTGTTCAGTCGCTTAGATTTTGCTCATTAATTACTATTTATTGTGTATTTAGCATAATGTTCTTTAGATGTTTCTTTCTGTTAGTGTTTATTTAAGTTTCAGGGCTTTCTACCTTCCTCAGTTTCCCAGTTGTTTCTCATCTCCTCACTTCCTGTGCTGACCCTCTCACCCAGCTACTCACCTCTGATTAGCTCTTCATGTTTCCTTGTCTCTGCCACCTCTCTGATTAGCTCTTCATGTTTCCTTGTCTCTGCCACCTCTCCCTCAGTATTTAAGCTCCTCATTCTCTTCACTCACTGATGGATTCTACTGCTGTCGACCCGATCCCTCTGTTCAAATCTGCAAACCCCATAGATTTATAACCTGGTTCCCTCCAAAGTTTTGTATGTCTCCTTTGTTTCCATAAAAAAATTCTGAATTAATTTACTCTAGCGGATCTCTCTCTTGGGTGCTTAAACACAAAACTTTCCAAATATGACAATACCTTTGTTTTAATGAGTGGTCATTTGATCTCTGCATTTCTTTAAATCATCTCACCCAATTGGATATTTTCTCCTTTTCATACTGCTCTCTATGAACATCCTGGTAAGATTAGAACAGCTGTCTGAGGTCATCAGAAAGACAAAGGGTGAAAAACAACGACCAACATGCCCAGGTTAGAGCGTCCAAACAGATTCACCCACAAACCATAGGATGCTAAAATGAGCCTCCAAAACGCTAAAATATCGTCACAGGAAAAAGACAAAGACCAAGCTTCTGGAGTAATGTTCCTCGGATAGATTAATCTAAAATGAATTATTTGGAGACCAATAAATAAACCAATAAATTATTTGGTTTATATTAACATGTTTAACATAAACCAAATACAGTGTTCCATAAAAATAAAATCTAATATCAGCTGTGAAGCAAAGAGGTGGAAGTGTCAAGGTTTGGGCATGATTAGCTGCAGCAGGTCTTGGTCATCTAACCATAATTGAAACCGCCACAAGTTCTTCAATGTATCAGTGGATGCTTAAGAGAAATGCAAGAAGTGTAAAGCAGAAACAGAACTTTGGTTGCAGATTGTGGTACAAAATTATTCAATATACTGAAAATCCTGGAGTTAGCAAAGTAAACCACTAAACCTTCTTTGCATAGTTGCTCAAATCCTTCAAGAGGTAACTCCAGAAAAGATCAGCTGTAGCACCGACAGCCATTAACAGGCCATGCTGCCCTGTATTCATCCACATAGCCAACACCTTTCTGCTGTCTATAAACACCTGTTAGTATTCTGTCTCCTTTCAACACTACATTCTGTTTACATCCAGGTGGAAACTGACAGACGAACTACTCAGACTGTGTTCATGTGCACTCACACATAAAAAGCTATTTACAGCTGGCGGAGGACAAGTTGATGGGTGCAACACAAAAATCTTCCAATGCCAAACGGAATGAAGCCAGAAAGACAATGTGGTAAAATAAGATAATAAAACAATTATTAATTGAATAAGCTAAAAGAATCAACAGTACAACTCTTTGCTGACTGCAAGGACATAATTAATTATGCATCATGTAAACAAAAGAGGTTACAGGATGGGACTGCACAGTTTTAGATTTGTTGTTCTTTTAAACAATAAATCCCACCAAATTAAGTTTAGACATAAAGATTCTGAATGCATGGCTCTTGGATGATTATTTTACATTTCTTGCAAATGAAGTAGCTATCTGTGATATGGACATACCATGAATTTGCTGCTCTGATGTTTTCTCTGCAAGCTGTGGGTTGATGAGGTTTGAAGTGTGAGTGTCACAATGAAGCTGGGCTTGTTAGGATCTGGGGTTGCCTGAGTTAGTTTTTTTGTTTTGTTTTATCAGTTTTGTGTTCCTCAGTTTTTTTTGTGTTAGTTTTGCTTTGTTTCCATTTCCACTTCAGTTCTTCCTTAGTGAATCTAGTTGTGTTTATTTATCGTTCTAGTCATTCTTTACCACTCAAGTTTAATTATGTTTCTTCAGTTATTCTGCAGTGTTAAATTGATTTAATGTTCCTCTGTGTCCTCTCCCTCGGCCCCCGTGCCACTTTCTCTTTCCCTCTCCTCAGTCTGTCTCCTGCTCCCTTCACTCACACCTAAAACCCGTTAGCTCATCAGCCTAGGTCTTTTGCTCAGCATTCTACCTCCAGAGTGTTTAAATACTTCATTCTCAGTCGCTCCTTGGTGGTTCCTCTCATCTACTCCCTTCTTTTCCCTATATCCTTCTCATGTCTCCCTGCTGGATTTTTTCCTATGGATCTTTAGTTTGTGTTTCTGCCTTGTCTATCTATAATTTTTGTTTTTCATAATTCTTTCATTAAACTATTAATCTTCAACGCCTCTGCTGCTCTGCATTTGGATCCACCATCAAACACACATTATGACAGTGCTGCTCCAAAATGATACAATTTATGTCAGGAATCTACCGATTCTTGATCTCTCTCACCAAACAACAATAAACAAACTTGTTCTGGGATAAAGTGTGTGTTTTTTGTGTGGTCATTAAAAATGGTGGTAATAAATGTTCTTGGACGTTCACAATACAAATAAAAATTAACGTAGGAAGCAGAGCAGCACCCTTTGACAATTAAGATCAAACTAAATTCCAGTTTTACCTTTTGATTGAATTCTTGAAAAATGCTGAATTAAACCTGTATCTTCATACCTTATCTTTAACCGTACTTTATAATTACCTGTTTGCATCACTTCATTGCGCAATGCTGTGTTACAGCCATCCTGACATAATCCAGATTACATGTCAGCGGAGAGACGAGATTACCACACCATCATGAGTGATTTAGGATTTATCACACTGATGAGATGCTGGTGTTTCTTCTCCACTCAGAGGTGGTAAAATGCAGAGAGAGGTGACTATCTGAGGGTTAAACCTTTACACTGAAGTGAGTTTGGCTCTGAATCCAAGCATCACTTCTTACTGCTCACTAGGATTAATTTATATAAATTAGGGTAATAAATTAATACACGAAAAATTATGCACGCTTCCAATTTTCTGTGCTTTAAATAAACTTTTGAAAATAGAAACAAAAGTAAAGAATGGTTTCGTTTCAAATATTTTCATGAAATATTTAAATCAAGTTTGGGTCACAACTTTGATGCAAAAATGTGTCTATTGTTTGTTTCTTGAGATCCTAATGTGATACGATCATATTCTTTACGAAAATAAAACATTCTCCTGAAATTATACAATTTAATATCAGAGCTTCAATATTAAGCTCTGATAACATTGAGCTCAGTATATGAGATTCATTTATAACCTTATTTATACATATATAGCTTCAATGATGGTCCTCAGAAGATGGGATTCAATTTTAACTTTAGGATTTTTCTGCGGTGTTACATTTAAATTTTTTTTTACATGAGCTAAAGAAAGTGGACTCCAACATTTACCTTTCTTTCCAAGCACTCATCTGCCGTCTCTCAATCGTGATTTGCAACTGACTGAAACCCCAAACCAGTGAATCTGTGTTTTCTTTCTATCTGCTCAAACTTCTCAAACACTAAGCCAGCTGCAGCAGATGGAGGCCCAAACGCATCCTGCACACTGCCGGGTTCTTCTTATTGAAAGAGAGTTATTCCTTTCCACTGTCACCACGTGCCTGCTCTGGATAAAAGATTATGACTCCATGCAGTTGGCTGGATTTTCTTAGATAATGTTAGTATTTCAATCTGAATATGACTTCACTGCATTATAACATGGATCAAACTGAACTGTGTGTAGCTGAATTTGAATCTGTAGCATACCTGGAAGGATTTGACTATATTTCCTAGTTCTACTAGAATTTTATAAAATCTGTAAGTGAATGTCAAGGTACTTGTGAATTAAGCATTTGCACAAAACAACTTAAGTTTCTAACCACCCAAATGAGGAAAGATTCTCTTGGTTTGGAATTGTAAACCTTGGTAAGATTTTGTGTTTTTGCAGTGTACTGGATTAAAAGGTCCAGCCCTATTCCGAAATATTGACATGTTTCCATGATATAAGAAGCAGCAGAGTGGCGGCACGCACACACACAGTTACTGTTTTTCTGCTCCATCTGGGAGCTGTCTGCACTATCAGCTATAATTAGTAGATCACATCCCAGGCCACCTGTTACCTCAGAGCTGCAGGTGTGGTAAGGTGAGCTAGAGTTTAGTCTTGGAGGGAAACCTACTTAGATCTCAAAAAGCAGCAATAATTTAAACAAACAACGCACACTTATCATTACCAGCAGGAAAACTTGCAGTGCACAGAAATGGACGGTGAAGATCCACCTGCTCACTGTGCAGACTGGTTCAAATGCTGTAGTCTTATTGAAAGCTGTCGCTGTCCATGGTAGTACCCTTCCTCAAGAGAGGCAATAAGCTTATAATCAGGCTCCTAGTGGAGCAGCAGTTAAACCCCTGGTTTTCCTGAAAGCATTCCTACAGCCGGTTACTCACTCTCTGTGATCTTCTGCAGCCCCAGCACATCCTCTGGTGTTATAACTGTGTTCTTGCGCAGCTCTTCTTCGGTTCTAACCGGGATGCCCATGTCTGATGAGTTGCAGCCCTGCTGCACTTTCATGTCCAGCCGAAGAGGATCGCAGCCGGGAAGTGACCGAGGCTCTCCTCCTCTCGACGCGCAAACAGATTTACTTTGCGCCGGAAGCCTTCAGAGGCGCGATGTCAAACAAGCTCTGCGCTGTTACCAGAATAACTCGTTCTCCATGCCTCCTCCTCCCCTTCACGATCCAGTAGGAAATAAAAATCAGCTCTCTGCTCCCTCCCTTCCTTCCTCCCGCACGCACACCGGGCTCATCGGCTCTTTCACAAGCTATTTAATCCAAATCCCGTTTTAAAGCGAGCACGGTGCGCTGCTCCGCGGCTCTGCTCCACTTCACCGCTATCACTGCCTGCCTTTGCGTCATGGCCGCACTAAACAGAGGGGTGAAATGAAACATCACAATGTTCTTCTTTGTTCCTCTGTTCTTCTAATTGCTCAAATGTTCACCAAGGTTCAATCCCTCTCTTCCCCCGTTTACCCTTTCCCCTTTCTTAAAGTTTAAAATATGTCAAAATAGAATAAAATAGGAACTTTTTTTTAGATTTATGTCATGCTACATAGTTATTCCCTCATCAAAAACACACCTGGGTGTTGCTTTGATTCCTGACTGCATGTTTGAGGAATCCTTGAATCTCCTGTTGCAGCCATTCAAAGCTCTCTAAACAAATTGCTCTCCCAAAGCGCCACCTACTTCCACAAGGCTCCTCCTGGGAGCTGTGGTCTCCAGCCAAGCTTCCCCCACAGCAGCAATTAGCAAATACCTGGTGGAATGGTGTATCTGCGGAGCTCATTATAGGAACTACTTCTCAGTCCTATGCGCCTCAAAACAGCTATAAACAGCATAATTGAGGACTGTTGTTGTGAAGAGCCTCTCAAAGACACAGGGGCCCAATTTCAAGGTATTAATTGCAAAGTCAAATTTCTTTTAAGTCATATTTATATATATATATATATATATATATATATACATCATTTTTACAACACCTGAAGTTAACATAGTGACTTGATTGTGCAATAAAATGGCACAATGAGCCTGGAAAATACCAAACGTTTAACCCCCACCCTTCAACAAGTACTTTTAATATTTGATTTGTTCTGGATGAAAATGACAGTAAGTCATCTTTACATTTAGATACTGCACACGTATAGCCTTACAGGTGACATCTTATTTACAAGAGACGTTTTACTGTTTTCCTCCGATTTCTGACAGTTTTTAATTTAAATGCAATGCGGTTTTAACAAGTGAGCTGCACTAAAGCCAGTACTTTTGAGATGATACCACAATACTTGAAGAGAACTCACAGGAGGGCATTTAAATCTATCAGCTGAAATAGATTTATCATTTTGAGGTTTCACACTGAAATTTTTAAAACTGCCCTTGTCCACAGTTAATCTTTGATAGTACAAAGTAAAAATTTTAAAATAACTATACAATGTTTTGCTTTTGTAAGGTATATATTCCGTTGCAGTCAAATTATTCAAAAATATAAACACAAACGTTTAACGTTTGTGTTAAACGTTAAACACAAACGTTAACGTTTAACACAAACGTTAACGTTTGTGTTAAACGTTAACACAAACGTGTTAACGTATGGATGTAACCAACATACTGATGAATTGTATCAACACAGCTTACAAATAACATCTTGGCCTCTGGCCTTTTAATACGGACATTAAAACAGTTAAGAAAAATGAAAAAAACAACAACAAACAAACAAAACAAAAAAACACTAGTTTCAAGATATTTATCTGTTTATTTGGTTTCCATTGGAAAGTTTTCAGATGCCAGCATCCCTGAGAAAATGTAAAATGCAAAACTTCGGGACAGCCCCATCCATGTGGGCAGAAACAAGCTGGAAAAACGTTTTAGTTCCAAGCAATCACAACCCTGCGCAGCTTTCTTCTTACCTGTGAGACACTCTGGTTAATTCTTGGAGATGAGGAGATAGTGCCTCCCCCTGCCTGGCAAACTTACTGCAGTGCGGATCTGAGAGCTGTCCATGGTAGTGCTCTGTGATTAACCTTTTTATTGAAAAATGGTGGATCCTCGGAGAGGGGAAAGTACCCTGCTGAACAGGCATTGGCATCATTTCAGCTTGGATAGCATAAGCAAGCAGGTAAAAATTTTAATCAAGTAATTTTAATGCAAAAAAACCGACCTTTTAACACATGCTGTTAATACCCTATCAACCCCAATTCAGACACAGGACAAAATATATTTCTTTGTTTTTGCTGTCTTATGGGTGAATGTTCCTTCTGGGGTTTTTCTCACAGAGTGATTCACTGACCTTCCTACTTTCAATTGTTTCATTGAGCGTAATAAAAGAAACAAAACACGTGTAAGTGTCTTTTAGAAGAACCTCCACAGACAGATCTCAGCTTTCGCTGCATTTCTCCTGTTAATTTCCAGTCCGTCTCGCTCTTCTATGCGTTCAGCTCGAAGCAGCCCCGGCGGTGCGTCTGCATGTCTCTCACCCTGCGGATGGACTGGATCTGGGGGTGGTGGGCTCCCCAATCGTTCCAGTGCTTGAAAGGTCCCAGTTCTAACACGTACTGGTAGCCACGGTAGCCAGGATACTGGTAACCCACCCACCTGTGTGAAGAAGCAAAGAGAAACAGATGTTACTTACGTTCATGCTTAAGTTTATGATTAATTTGGATGGATGTAATATGGTGCATTGCAAAAGCAATTTTGCGCCTTGCACTTTTTCCAGTTTTGTATCATTAAAACAACAAATTTCATTCATCATAGTATTTTATTGGGATTTTATATGACTGACCAACATGAAGGTTTGAATAAATGTGAATTTGAACATAAATGATATATGGGTTTCGAAATGTTTTATAATTAAAAGTCTGAAAAGTGTGATGTGCATTTACATTTAGACCTCTTAACCCTGAAAATCCTAATTCAAGTTCAAAACTTTTCCTTTACAATCATATAGATTAATAAAATAGAGTCCATCTGTGTGTAATCTGACGCCAGTATAATGTTGACTCTGATAGTCCTAAATACGAGTTCAATCATCTTCTTTCAAACTCATGTAATTATTAAACAGAGCTCACCTATGTGTAATTTAATCTCTGTTTTAATCCAGCTGTTTTTCTAAAGCCTCAAAGCTTAGTTACAAAACTTCAGTGAAGAAACAGAATTGTTAATATCAACAGACAGATGAAGCTGTGGAGAAGTTTAAAGTGGGTTTAGGTGATAAAATAAAATCTCAAATTGGAACAGTGTTGCAGATAAACCTACCAAGACAAGGCGGTGAACGAAAACAGACGGTGAGCTAGACTCTATAAAACTTTAAAATTGTAAAGAATAGAAACCTACAAGTAATTTTCTGTTCATTTTGCAATTGTACACTAATTTCTCTGGTTCTTCTTTGCCAAATCCTTCTACTATGTATCAGTGTAAGAGAAAGTGCTAACATTAGGGCACAGATAACTAGTGACCGTAAACCAAATATACAAAAGTAACATTAAGGAGAAGATCGGTAACGGCTTACGTTCCACCGGTGACTTGAATGCTGGCGACACGATCCTGGAAACCATAGGACCACAAGCTTGGAATATCCTCATCACACACTTCCATCTTACGGCCTTCAAAGTTTGCACATTCATACAGGCAAATCTTGTGGTCTTGTGGATCCTAAAAAAATACATTCACCTTTCAGTGAGTTTCCTCTTTGCTATAGATATGTTTGATCCTTTAAATAGAAAGCAAGATTGTGCATTTTAAAATATCACCTAATAAAAAAAAACATCTAAGTAAAAATAATCTCAAGCCTAAAAATACACTCTTGAAAACATCTCATCAAAAGCATAATGCATCAAATAAAAGTTGGATTGAAGAATAAGAAAAAGTGATGGTGTTGATGATGGGAACAGAGGTGGATAAAAATAGGACGGTGACAACACACCATTCGAACGGGCCTGACTGACATCATGCGGTCACACCGGTAGCTGTTGGACCAGGTATCCCAGCGGGGGTACTCGCCCTTCTCGAGCATGAACATCTCACCAGTCATGTTCTGCTGCTCATAGCCAACCCAGCTGGATGGTCAGAAAGACAGGTATGTTAGCATATGTTGGGGAAAATGTACACTTCATTAGGAAGCATCTCAGCAAAGGACCGGCATGGTGGTTGGTATGTAATGTCATGGTCTGAGTATTTCCAAGACTGTTATGATTCTTACTCACAACCATCAATTAGATTCACACAGAATTGTCTGAAAAAGATTTTTCCTGTAAGCAGCAGTTTTGAGGATAGAAATGCCTTGTTGATGCCAGAGGGCAGAGGAGAACTAGCAGCCTTTCTCAAGGTGACAGGAAACCAACATTAGATGAAATAACCAGCTGTTGCAATAACTGTATCTTGAATATATAACTACACATTGAACCTTTAAGGAGATGGGCTAAAGAACAAACCTGCATCACCAATATCAGCCAAGAACTAAAAATTTGTTTGGCCTTCCACATAAAAACCTTTGAAAATTGCAACTAGTCCAAACTTCAGCAGGTTGTATCATCACATGAAGCCATTAATCACACCTATTGTGCAAAAGCTCCATTGGTGTCCCATTAACATCAACTGCTCCTTACCTTCAGAGCTGTCCACAAACTCACCCCTCCATATCTCTCTGATTTTCTTCAGAGTTTTACACCTATGATCCTCTTCCACCATTCACCTGACTGTACCCCACTGCTCGCCTTGCAGACCACACGGTCGTTCTCCCAGTTGAGCTCACTAAAACAGACTCACTGCCACATTCACCAAAACTGGACAATCTATGCTAAAAGAATAAGGGACGTTCTGCAGGCAAATGGGGCTCCAGCGCAGTTCTCAAAAAGTGTATTGAACGAAGCATTTGGTGACTGTATATTACATTGAGGCACAGTCTGTGAGACAGTTTGGTGACTTACGGTCCGCACTCCACCCTGATGGAGCCAATTCTGTCGAAACCCTTCTCACACAGATTAAGGCACTCTCCAAACAGGTCCATCCTGCGGCCTTGGAAGTTTTCATATTCATAGAGGTATATCTGGTAAGAAAAAAATGTCAATTTAGATTTTTTTATTTGCTTTCTTGGACTATGTTTTGGCTTTTGAAGTACCTTGTGATTGCGCAGGCCAATGGCAGGGTGACTGCCAATGCTGCCCTGAAGACCTGAGTGAGACATGATGAAATCTGAAGAGAAAGCGATAATATAAATCACCATTACATGCAACAAGGAGAGTAAGGAAGTGTGTCACAGTCTGCTGAAGCTGTTTTCTTGTTAAACTCAATCTGTGTTGAAACTGAGAGGCTACAAAGCTGCTAAACCTCGTAAATATGATCAGGCTGTTTAGGTACAAACAAACGGTAGGCCCACAGCCTGGGCTTCCCTGAGAATAATCTAACTCAGGTGAGACTGATGACATCAAGATGCCTTTTTAATATAACGATGGTGAAAATTCTTTATGCAGCCAACAAAATGCTCAAAAACTGAAATATATCTTGTTTGTGCACACATGCATGCATTTAAAATCATATATAATATTTATAATTTTGCTTTTTTAAGTTATACCAAAATTACTACAAATGTTTGCACAGAACAGCTGTTATCCTGTAACTTTGGCTGCTCATGTTGCTCTGCTGCACCTGCAGAAATAAAACACATTGTTAAATATGGTTTTGTACCTCTCCTCCTGTGTTTAAGAAAGTGAACACGAATAAAGCTGAGAAAGTTGCTCTTTCCTTCCTGAATTATGTTACACTGGACACTTCTTTAAATATCTACTGTAGCAATATTGTAAGAAATAGAAAGAATCTGATAATTAAAAATAAGTGACCTTAAATCAATACAATAAATAACCCTTAAAAAGCCTTTTCTGTTCTTGCATTTGCTTAAAAAGCCTGAAACCCAAACCAAAGACGGCCTGCGAAAACTGCCTGTGCAATCCTTTGAAAGAGGGTATTATTGATCTCTTCCACATATTTTACCTGGTCAGAATCTCTACATTAACCCCATTGTTAGAAAACTTCCATTTTCTGCTCCAAAAAGTACCATTATTTCTTGAAAATATTCTGAACATTCCTTGACGTTTTTTTCTTAGCAAGCGCAATAGAAACAAATTTGTCATGTCTGGATCCTATTTCTTCTCACTCGTCCCTGTTGATTTTATCTTATGGTAGCAGATTAGCATTAAATAATACACTAATCTATTTTATCTAAGTTATCCAGCTACTCAGTCCAAAGTTATAGCATGAGAAATAGTCTGGCTTGGTTGTTTCAGTCCGCTGAGTGAGCAACCAGAGTATCCTCCCTAGCATCCTTGCATTTCTACCGGAGACAGAAGACCTCGGTGTGGACACTTACAGTCACAGCTGAAGGCTGAAATGGACCGATCTTTGAAGACAGTGATGGACGGAGGCCTTTTGAGTGGGGATATATATATATAGACATTCACCTCCAGAGCGAATCTATAAAGGCCAGATTCTGACATCTCATTGGCTCAGAGCTGCTGGGAGAACGGTGATGGGTCAAAGGTCACTTTGTTAATCCATTGGTGATCTGTGCTCAGTCAGCAGCAGGGTTTTTATTGTGTAGCCCCATTGTTGGGGGCTGAGGACAGTCACTGCCATCAGCAGAAAGTTGGTGACACACAAACCCACACTGAACCGTCTACTTTTAGGTTTTGAACCACATTTTTCCATTGTTGAACTTAACCTCCTGCCACTTCCATCAGCTATTATGTATATAATTTTTATGGCTTTTTTCCGCCACATTATTTTTTTTAGTTTTTCTTTCATGTTTGCTGCTAAGCCTTTGAGCCCTGGGATGGTAAATGTGCTGACTATAGGACTGGCATCGGTGTTTTTGTTCAGACAGGGGACTGCTGCTGGTCACGGTGCTGAAGTGCCTCTGTTATAGTTAGGCCTATATTAAATTCACATACAAAACATATTAAGAGAGTAATGAAAAAATGTAAGCATACTTTAAAAAGAAAGATATTTTAAAATGTAAACTGAAAACAAATGAGTACCTGAGACATGGTCAAGTTAAATTGACAAAATAAAACATCCAGGTTTTAGGCAGATTTGTTCCAGAGCACAAAAGCATAAAATAAATGCTACCTATACTTTAGAGAGCACTTAATGAACAGGCCTCTAGTGGCCTGATGGACCTAGATTTTTCACACCTGATTTGCAACTAACGGTTGGTTTGCTAAATAAAATTTTTGTTGTCATTAACCATTTGGTTTTTTTACAGTTTCATCACTCACATCCAGATGTACTAACACATCTGTAGTATCATGAAATTCACCAATAGCAGCTTTTCTTACAACATGAAGCAGGCTAAAAGATCGCAGAAAGCAATACATTAAATGTTAAAACACAATAGATACTTTTCAACCTTTTTAGTACACATTAGTAACAAAGATCAATGGGATTAAACTACTCATCTTCATCACAATTAATTTGGTCCACATAAATTGATGTCAAAATGTAATCTGATTGCCAATCATTTCAGAGGTACCACAGGCAGAATCCCAATGAGAAATTAGAGCCTAACTACCAGAAAAGGATGATGTTTTAGGAGCATTTGGGACTGAGGAAAAAAAACAAAACACATCAAAAGTAACAAATAAATAACGTAAACCACAGGATTAACTTAAACTGAGAAAAAAACTAAACTCAAAATCCTACAAATCATAAAATAAAACATAATTCTCCCATGGTTAAGGTTTGTTATTATTCTGTTTTGTCCTGAATCATATTATTTCACTGGTGGACAAAAAAATTTACATCAGAGTTCGGACACAGCTGGTTGACATGTTGCCATGCTTGTGCCAATGCTTGCTTGACAGTGAAAGTCTCTGTGTGGTTTGTGTGCAAATGTCTGAACAGGGATTAAATGTGTGTGACTGTGTGTGCATCCTCCCATGTGGTAGTGAGTGCATGATAGCGCATGTGTGCATTTAGAGGTGAAAGGACTCTTTTCACCTCTAAATGCCCACATGCTCTATCATGTGGGGTGTGATGCTATGATCGGCAACAACCACAGAGCAAGATGGACTTTTCTTGTCATGACCAAACTGTAAGGATCTTTTTCCTGAACTCTGCTGTGCCAGAACTAGGCCCGGCCCATTGGACACGAAACACTCGGAACTTCTGCTTATTTGCACTGGGCACAGTGCCCTCCGTTCAGTCCAGCTGCAGCTCACTAAAGCCCAACAGCTCAGTACCGAACAATAAATGGGACCAGCAATGTGCTGACTCCTGCCCCGACCCATACCGGTCCAGTTACATCTCAGCACCAACATGTATAAATAGGTCGTTCAGTTTGGGGTCAGGACGTCGTTTTTTGTGAAGTCCCTGTGAGAACTGAGCGCCAATCTTTGTTGGGCAGTCAGGTAAGCCTTCTATCTTAGTTCTTAATGTGCAGACATGTGCCATTTTGTTTTTTGCACCTTTTCTGCACAATCATTCTGCTGAGTCATATAGACTGAAGGCAGTCAGGAAGATGCACACATACGAACTGTGCACCGGCAACACACTTAGACATAGAGTTTACATCCAACCTGCAAGCATGAGGATGAAGTTTAAATACAACATGTGGGTTTAGATTTATGACGGATGACATAATTTTAGTTGAAACTGCATTGATGCGAAATCTTTTAAATAAAAGGGAAACAAAATGTAGGTGGCATAAATAAATATAAAGTATGACCTAACTACAAGCATTCCTCACATATTTTCTGTTCTAAAGGCAAATCTTCACTGAAATCCACAGTAGCATGGCTCTAAATAATCCCACCCCGCTCGGACCATGGAAGGTGAGTGAGATCATTCGTCACTGGACATTGCCAAAAGTGGATTTCATTTTTTAAAATTTCATGCCTAATTTAATAAAAGCCACCATGGCGCATGCACATGCGCATTCTCTCTAGATCACAGTTTATGACCAGGAAAACTTCCAGGGCAAACGTCTTGAGTTCACCTCAGCCTGCCAGAACATCATGGAGTGCAGCATCGACAACATCCGCTCCCTCAAGGTGGAGTGTGGGGCGTAAGTGAGACAAAAACAAGAAATGTTGATGAAAAGTCTCCTTTGGCATTTTTTAAAAATGATTTATTTGAAATGTTTGTGTGACTTTGTGCTTGTCGGCGAACAGCTGGGCAGGATATGAGCACTCCAGCTTTTGTGGACAACAGTTTGTGCTGGAGAGAGGAGAGTATCCTCACTGGGAGTCGTGGAGTGGCAGCAACGCCTACCACATTGAGCGGATGATGTCCTTCCGGCCCATCTGCTCCGCTGTGAGTTTCTCTCCCAAATCGACAGCTTTAGCTTGCTCTCAGATCTTCAGCAATGATTGTGTGATGAAAGAATCGCAATACTCCCAAACAAAATTTAACTCAAATTACTAAAAACTAAGACAAATGTGAACAAACGTAAAATGCAATCACCAGTTTTGTAAAATGTAGCATGGTTTTACCTTAAACTTAGCTAAGCTGACTGTTTTGTGTGTAAGCAGAACCACAAGGAGTCCAAGATGGTGCTGTTTGAGAGGGAGAACTTCATAGGTCGCCAGTGGGAGATAAACGATGACTACCCCTCCCTGCAGGCTATGGGCTGGAGCAACAATGAGATTGGATCAATGCAAGTTCAGAGCGGAGCGTAAGTCTTCATTTCTAAATGCACACAATGTAATCATGGCAACTGAAGACATGACTAACAGCCCATGTTATGTAGCAGTATTGTGCTATAGGACACAAACATTGAAATTAAACTGAGGCAATCTCAGGAATCTCTTCTCTGCTTAGTCATGAGGGACTGAAAGGGTGTGGTAAATGAAGAAGTCTGGAATATAAATAAAAGTTTGTTTTCTTAAAATGTATTAAGTAAAGTTAAAATATTTTAAATAGTACATTTGTAAAGACTGCATAAAAACATTTTGCTAAATGAAACATTTTTAATGTTACTTGGTGCATTTGGTAATTAACAATCAAATGAATTAAAGAGCTGCATGATTTCTCTTTTTCAACTTGCTGGCCTTGATGTGTTAAAAACACCATTCTGACTTAAAGCCTCCAGTGAGGCACCACATATATATTCTGGGGCAGTTACTGCACACACTTAAACCCAGCTGACAGTTAAGTTATAATTTTGTGTTTGGTGCTTGTTCACCTACATTTCAAATGCCACCCAGGGCAAGCCTATACAAAAAAACACAACAGGGTTTGGCTGTTCTGATCTGTAAGAGCGGTGTTGGTAGTGGAGCTACTTTTAATTTCTGTCTTGTCCTATGCAAAATATTGCTTGATCTTTTTGGTTTTGGTTTTTCTTTCTTCCTGCAGCTGGGTTTGCTACCAGTTCCCAGGTTACCGTGGTTATCAGTACATCATGGAATGCGACCGCCATGGTGGCGAATACAAACACTACAGAGAGTGGGGCTCCCATGCTCAGTCCTTCCAGGTGCAGTCGGTGCGTCGGATCCAGCAATGAGGCCTGCAGCCGCCTCTCCCTACCACTCACTCTTCACCTCCTCTTCTTTCTTCTTCCCTTATTCATCTTCCTCCATTCACCCTGTCATTCTTGCACCTTTTGGGGTTTCCCAATTGAGAAGTTAACACAATGTTTGTTTTGTTGCCAAATAAAAAGCACTTACAAGGGATTGAGAGGAGAAAACAAAACTGACTATGAAGAGAAGCTCTGGACTGATGCCCCATGAGGAAAGAAGAAAAGGGAAGTAAAAAGCCTCACAGTGGCAGCAGAGCAGCGGAGTCACTCAGGCATTGCTGTGTAACTTCACATGTTTGTGGGTCACTATGGTGATGCCGGTGATGAAAAAAGAAAGAATGGGCAACTTAAAATAAACACAAACTCAAACAGTCTGCTTCTAACCTGCAGGGTGTTGGTATTTCTTTTCTTTAACTGTTGCTTGCATACATGTTTGAGCTGCTCTGGCTTTTTTCCTTGAAGCCTTCAGTTGATTGTGAGCTTGAATGAAGAGGGTTAATCTTTTATTTTCTTTTAAAGCCACCAAAAAACAAACATTGGGTGAAAATAGATATGACTAAAAATGCAGCCAATGTTACTGGTAGGACCTGGAACATATTAGTCACACTGCGAGTGATTGAGACATGCACTTGCAAATCAAAAACTAAATGGTTTTACCTGAGGTGCACAACACTTCTAATTTCAAATTCTTGATATAGCCCAATGGGTCTCAAAATACGGCAGCCATCTGGTTCAGAATATAACAGTAACCAGTATTACTCTATCACCACCCAATGCAACCTACACTTTTGCTGATAAGCAGGAACTGAAAAAAAGAATCTGACACCAGAACTTTGCCAAATTCTCAACACTGTGTTTCTAAATTCAAATGTTTTATTATATATGTCCATGTTCTGATGTTTCCTCAGTGGGAAGCTGGAAATGTATATTTTTTCTGTTATTAGTACTAAGATAATTGTTCAGCTGTAATGTATGAGAAAGGAAAATAAGCAAGTGGAAGAGTTTATTTATCTCTCTGTGATACAGTATTTTTCCAAAACAAGTTCAGTTTATTACAAAACTCACTATTAGTTTGTGTCTAATAGACGGATGGACACAAAGTGTTTTTGATTTAGCTGTAGATTAAAAATATCTATCTATTTTTTGCTAACAATAATATGCAGAAATGGTCATATTCGGGACACTTTTCAAGAGTCTGTGGATGTAATATTAGTTTAAACTAATTTTTCACTGGCAATTTATTGGAAAAAGAGCCATGATCCAATAAAAATCAGGGTAGAGTGAAGTCTGTCACCCTAAACAGGCTGAAGTAATATTTAACAAACAAAATATGATAAAATAGATGTTATTATACCATCCCAATCATTAAGATTAGAGAAACTTGGGTTAGCTTGTAAAAAGGTCGTCTTTAGAAAGTGAATCTCTGAATACAAAATGTTTCGAGTTAAAAGCAGGACTGATCATGAACTAACAAAATGAATACAATGTCACGCAACAGTTAATATATAACTTGAGTTGCAATAGAGTATTTGGTTAAACAGCTTAATATGTAAGTAAATGTGTCTTGTAATGATTAAATGTTCTGATAATGGCTCCTGAAAGCTTCACAGCCAGCAGTAAACTAAGCTTGGCTCCATTTCCCAAAAGCTTTAATTATGTCTTCACATTAATGCTTTTGTCCCTGGCTTAACCAAACGTTTGCTTTGCATAATTCAGATAGACTTTTTAGACACATTGGTGAGTAGAATAGCTTTGGGCAGACAGTGAGATGCACAGTTGGTTACTTGTGTGCACAACTTCCATCACATTATTGCTGAATCCATTGAAAAATAGCGCTTCAACTTGAACAAAATTAAGCAGTGTCTCAGCTTTTCTTTTGATCTTCTAAATTAGGTTATACACGTCCACAAATTGTTGTTGCATTTACCTTTACGTGTAGTTGCTTTTGCAGAATTAAAAATTTGCTACCATCATTAAACACAAAGAATTTGTTTGCTGAAAAAAAATCAAGAATCGGAAAATACTCTCATAAATATTTGTATTTTTGTGAATTTTATGAACTTGCAGGTATAAATCAAACTAAACTTCTTTTTCAAGGCATTTCTATTTGCTGTCATTTTTTGTTACTTTCTTCAGTTCGGACGGATTAGACCCGCCCCAAATACGGTAGATTTTAATCTTTCTTTTTTCTTTTTTTTTTTCTTTGTGGGCTCTATGAAAGTAGGCTGACAGGAAAGGGGCAAAGACATGCGGCAAATATCGTCGGGACCGGGAATCGAACCCGCGACGGCCGCGTCGAGGACTCAAGGCCTCCAAACGTGGGTCGCGCTATCCCCTACGTCACCACAGCACGTCTGTAGATTTTAAATTTAAAAATATACTCGGGATTGAAATCTCAAGGGCGAAGGCGACCCGGACCAATGACTATAAATTTAAAAGAAATTCCGGTTTTGAAGTATTTTTTTTTTGAAGTCATAAAGTTTCCTTACTGTAGCTATATCAGTAGAATTGAAAAATTGCTATATTTTATACCCGAAATCTCTCGTGTACGAAACATAAATTTCTTTCATGTACGGATTAGACCCGCTCCAGGCTAACTCTCCTGGTCCACCTTAAAAAGTGACGTCACATTATAGCCCCGCCCATTGGGAGGTGAACGGAAGTGAAGGGAACAGGCAGGCTAGTTTGGCCCTGACAGCAGAAAAACAGCTGTGACGCGAAGAAAGGAAAGAAAAACATTCGTTTCAGCTCTTTAGTAGAGAAAACCGGATGGTGCGGAAGTAGATATTAGGTCAACATGGTACTCATCTGGGAGCCTCTGTCGAAGACGTTGAAACAGCTGGTGTTACTTTCCGCCTTGTTTCGCCTTGTTGTGTCTCAGGGTGAAGACAAGAAGCAGTTGCGACGAAGCACCGGCGCTTCGGAAACGACAGAGACTTACAACCAATACTACAATTATGTTGACCTGACGAAACGCTTACAGGCGTTAGCGCAGAACTACCCCCACATTGCGAACCTGTCGAGCATTGGTCGGTCTGTGGAGGGCAGGGAGTTGTGGGTGATGCGGATCACCGTGGAGCCCAACAAAGACACGCCGGGGAAACCCAAATTTAAGTACGTGGGGAACATGCACGGAGATGAGACCGTGTCCAGACAGGTGTTGGTCTACCTGGTGGAGTTCCTGCTCGCTAAGTATGGGGAAGAAGACCGAATCACACAGCTGGTGAACAGCACGGATGTTTACATCATGCCCAGCTTGAACCCTGACGGCTTTGAGAAGTCAAAGGAAGGAGACTGCGATGGTGAAAATGGGGGTCGAAATAACGCCAGAAATAAGGACCTAAACAGAAGCTTTCCCGATCAGTTTGACGGGACAACAGTGAGTCCAGATTTCATTCCAGAGGTCCTGGCAGTGATACAATGGATCAAGGAGAAAAAGTGAGTACTACTGTTCTCTACAGGCAGAGATCATACCAAAGTGGTCCTGATCGCCTTTTTAGAGGAATCCTCACCACAACGATAAGCTGTGTCTATTTAGAAATAGTTGATCAACATTTGGCTCCTTCCTCGAAAACAAAAAATAAAAGTTTTTGTTTAACATTGTAACGTTTTAAAATTTCTGTTATCTTTATAGAATCCATGTGAAATTCACATCATATCATATTTAGGACTGCACAGTATTAGAAAGTAAGGCCACGGGAATATCATTGGTAAAGATGGCAGTGAGTGTGTAGAGTAGACCAGTTTTCCTTGTTTCCATCTTCCTCATATTTGCTTTCAGCCATCTTTGTACCAGGTGAAAGCATCCTGGTGGGACATCCTGAAGCCAGACTTAATCAAACTGGCCATTACCTTATTTGTAAACAAAATGTGTATTTCTAAGGCAAACATATGGAATAAGACCTTCTAAATGTAGTTATATTCATGAGGTTATTGTTCAGAATATTCATCTTCTTGTGTAAATGTTCTTTGTAAACTCATTATACTTTCAAAGGTTGTACCTTTAAGCTTCCAGTTCTTGAGGCCTGGGCTATTTTTGGATCGTACTCAGATGGTTTATCAGAGGAAGCATCTTCTGCTGGCCTAAAGCAGTGGATACTTTTCTCATGTTTACTGCTTTGTTTATTTTTTTTGGGCCTTCAGGGTCTAACTAGTAGTACATCTTCTCTATTTTATTTCTTATTATGTGACTAAGTTGAAAAGATGTCATCTGGCATTCACATTAGTTGTGTAAAAGTTGCGTTGCCAGTGACTCAGAAAAACGATTTTGGTAGCTCCTTGACGTTACATAACTGTCCTCCGATACCTGCTCAGTGGAATGTTTTCCTCATGCTTTTCTTTCTAAAAGTTGTGTTCAAGTAAATGTCGATCCATCTACAACCTTCGCATCCCGTTGCAGTCCACCAAGGAGAATACCAACAGTCAGAGATGTTTAAATGAGATTTTTCAAGATTTCCTGCCTATTTTAGAGCAAAATGTTGCCAGATGAATTCACATTTTGTCATTTTGTGACCAGCAAAGTATTTTCAAAGGTCTGAAGCCAGTTATTTAGAGAGGAGAGCTGCTATTAATTTACATAATCATTTAATAGATGTGTCGTTAACATGTGATAACATACATTGACTTACGATGTAAGTACCAAAGCAGACTCGAGACAAACAAAATGGCATTGTGAAAGTAGAATAGCATTTAATGAGCAGTTAAATTTTTGTTTTCAGTATTTTCATTAAAAAAAACAGGTTTTAAAAATGAACAGAGTGCAGCTGGGGTTAAGACAGGAGCATCCATCTTTTTAGGCTGAACAGATATTCTTGCTACTGGCAAGAAAACACTGTATAATTTGGGAAATGCCAGTAAAAATGTGTAAAAACTTTAAAATAAATGTGTGTTACAATCTCGGATTGGAAGTTAGCTGTAGGGTGCTTGGTGACGAAATAAACTACTACTCTTTCTGAGTTGTAGTTGTTTTGAATTGTTTAATTATTGCACTAACTTACATAAATTGCTGCTCCCGTCTCCACAGATTTGTTCTCTCTGGGAACCTGCACGGCGGCACTGTGGTGGCCAGTTACCCTTTCGACGACTCTGCCTCCCACCTGCAACAGGGCTTCTACAGCCAGTCGGAGGACGACAGTCTGTTTCGCTACCTGGCCCTGGTGTATTCCCAAAATCACCCTGTGATGAAGACGGGTCAGCCTAACTGTCCCGACTCTCTCGGAGAAACCTTTAAAGACGGGATCACCAACGGAGCCAACTGGTATGATGTGCCAGGTGAGTGGTTAAGCAGTTCAGCTGTTCATGTTAAAATGTTAACAATAAATCTGGTGGTGAAAGTCCACTGCAGTATGATCAGTGTGATGTCGGGAAATTAAAAGGTAGGCCAGTTTTTGTTATGCGATTGCCTCAAGCCCTTATAATCTTAGTCATGTTTTTACAGCCACAGTCAGCTGACTTAGACTGAGTTCAGTTTTATGGATCACATTCTTTGTGCTGTCCTAGAAACTTTTCAGTTACAGATGGCCTGCTGTTGTTTTTGATGTTAGCGTAAGTCTGTCATTTGTGGACATACAACTCCCCCTTATAGTGGTTGTGCAGAGACCATCTGTCTAAAAGCTAAGAATGTTTCTGATTGTCGGATTGTTTGCAGCTTATTCAGGAATGTTTCGGTGCACAAGCTGCAGCATGTTCAGGATGAATTAGATTCAAGTTGTTTCAGTTTATTTAATTGAAGGTGGAACTTTGTTTATTCTTTTTTCAGGAACGTGGCAGGATTTTGTCTGTTTTTCTCTTCAGTATAATCTACATTTTAGAAAAGTTTTTTCTTTAACACATCCTACGACAGTTTTAACAAATATGTAAAATACATATATTTTTTTATAAAAGTTACATACTCCGGCTTTAAATTAAAGATTGTACTGGTTCCCTAATTCTCACATAAAAGTGTTTCTACTAAGAGATAGACTGCCGATTTAGCAAATAAAGACAAATTAATAATTTCCAGAACATAGATTATCTTTGTTCCAAAAGTATTTCCACTGTTTGTAGTCAAACAGTCTTAAGGGACAAATATTTGTCATCATGCATGTCTGGAAGTACTTTTTGTTTTTTGCGCCTGACTCAAAATACATTTTTGTGGCAAGAAAAAATACTATTTTGCTTTGAAAGACAATAATTTACAATCTGGTCTTTTTCATCAGTCATTCTTCAAATATTTATACTTTTTTCTGCTTCCTGAACATGATAATATACAGTATTCATCTCTGAGGTCATTAATTGTTGCCAGGAATTCAACATTAAATTCAATCCCCTCCATCTTGCACTTGTTTACTTAAGTAGTTTTTAGTAAATCAGTCATAATTGTGATGTGACTGATATTACAACTGATTTATTGTCTTTACATGAATGAGTAATGTAAAGACAATAGAGGCTGGAATAAGTTCATACTTTCTTTGCATATGACATGATGTTTCAAACAGTCCCTGTGACCTTTAACCTCTTGAACACCAGTAGGCTCAATATGTTACTGCCAATGCAAAAGGAGAATTCCTGTCACTTGGAAAAGAACAGCCAACAAATTTTGCATTTGTGTTAATAATACGTCGCAGTCACAGATATTCAATGACTGCATTTTAGAGCCATATTGTGTGGCCCTTATTATTGGTACCAATTCAAAGAAAACCTGGAACAAATACCATTCTGTTTTCTTTTAGTTTCTACTATTTGGGACACTTTCAGGTACAGTAACAATTGTGTGTCTGAAACCTGAAATTGGATCAACCATCATATGTTACTCTTTTGTCTGGTTGGCTTTTCTCGGGGCGGAGGATGGTGCTGTGCGAGGTGTAGCTTCAGGTTTCGGCTCAGGTTTCCTCTGGTGATGCTCTGTGTTGTAACAAGTTTTATAGCAAGAGCCCATTAGGAGGGGACTCCTTATGCATCAGCTCAGCCTGATTTAATTGCCTTCATAAAAACATGGGTCCCTGGACCCAGTTTGTTTGTTGTTCTTACCCAGTTTATTATATGAGCCATGATATTCTTTGATCCCCAAATTATCATTTTTATTTCCCGATTGTATTAATAGTTTTAGTCAGATTTGTAGTCCAGTTTTTTTTTATGTTCACACATTTAAATAGTTATGTAATGACTTGCTTGTTCATTAAATTGTTACTTTTTGACCAGGTTTATCTTGGCTCTTGGCTGTCTAAAAAAATGAACCCACCATCAAGTAGAGACAGATTGTGCTCTTCAGATGATTCAAGATAAGCACCACTTAGTGTGAAATGGTTGAATAGATATCATCTATTTAACTGAGGGATGCCACTGTCCAAAATGTCACCTAAATTTGGACTTACCGGCACTGGATGGAAACATTGTCTGGAGGACATGGAGTGAGCTCATGAGAAGCCGAGGCAAACTGCCAGGAGGGAGAGCGAGGAACAGAGGACGGTTCTGTTTGGCAGACAGAGCCTGAAATAATAACCCACCGTCATGTTTCACAATGATTCACTGTAATCTTATCAGGAAGAACTCTGCTTCTTCTTTAACCGTACAATAACCTGAAACTGGATTTAAGTTTTGACTTTTCAATTTAAGGTTTTTGTTTAGACTAACTACTAATTCAAAAACCTAGATTTGAGCTGTAGAGACTCGATGCAAGTAGTTATAGATAATTGTTACAGAACTGAAACCCTTGAGGAGTCTGAGGTCACTGCAGTCACTGAATCTGTGCTGCTTGTCTTTGTTTCTGTGAACAGCCGACAGGTTTACTTAGAAAAGCAGGTGCTTCTCCTTGGTGTTTGATTTTTACAGCTCAACCACTGCAGTAAAGTGCATCCTGGTCTAACTCAGGTTTTGACTTGATTGTCTGTTCGGTGGTTTCCTGCTGTATTCAGGGTGTGACAATCTCCTCCTTCAACAGGATATTTAAGCCCAGGTCTGCAGGTCTGTGCGTTTGTTAAACTTTGTGGGTGCAGGGTGTTTACTTTAGTGGTTTGCTTCAGTGACAGTTTAAACTATGAAGCAGATGTAGCCAGAGACAAAGGCTTATATCTTCTGGTCAGTTTTGTGCTCTATAGCTTTTATGTAGTGGCAGGTAGCTAATAATTTTCTGCCATTACTGAATGTAGACACTTATATTAGTCATCCCTCATAGATGAGATATTTTTAAATATTTTATATATAGTTTGGTTGCCATGTTACCCAGCTCTGTCTCTTTACTCAGAGCTTAAAGTCTCAAAGGTGCCCTGAAGGTAAATTTTAGTACGCTCCTCCTTCAAATAAATGCTGAGGCCTTGTTTCTTTATGTTGTGGGCTGGTTTTTATAACCGATGGGTTTTCAAGCAGGTTATGTTTGTTATTTTTGTTCAACATCAAAAAGGATGACACTCCTTTTTCAACAGCTGACAGAGCACATGAACACTTCTGTTAGGTAGACCTGCAGCCAACCTCTCAGCAGGCGCACGACTTAGCTAGAAGCACTTCTGATTGGGCCAAGTCTCCTTTGTGGCAGCAGCAGCGAGTTGGGCGTGTGACCTCCAGCATCACGGCAGGAACCCAGCTGTGGTTCCATTAAGCTTGTGTCAGCATTTATGAAAAAAATTAGAGTTAAGTTGTTCAGCAAAAAATAACAAAGCAAAACCAATATAAAACGAATGTTTTACACTGACATGTAGTAATTGGAGAACTGTTTTCTAGGTGTTGCCTTGAATATATTCCATTTAGGTTGATAATATATTTGCAACACTGTCTTTTCTAATACACGTTTCTATGTTAATATTTATATTATTAGTTGTTCTCATATTGGCGTTCCGTTTTTACACATGCTTGTTTTATGTTGGTGATTTTGTTATTGTGCCTATATGCTGAAGATTTATTACATAACAGAAAAGATGCTTCTCAAAAGCATTTTGTTATTTCAAAATTTATTCAACATTAATTTGTCTGGGTCAAGAGCCCTAAAATTAGAAAACTTACATCAGGTTCACAACTCAAGGTTTAAAATAAGAGTACACGCATATGGTGGGCAAAGTTACCACATTATGAGTGTACCAGATTAGTGTTTATAAATTGTAAAAGTTTCTTCAGAAGCATGCAAGTCAAAGTCAAATCTAATAACACAAAAATAGTTGCAAAAAACAGTTATAAAACAATCAAAACCTAAGGAGCAGGAGAAGGATTCAATGGTATTGACAAAAATATTATTCATGTGCACCTTCAAATAAGATCAGACTGAATTTACAGCAACTTTTGCATGTTCCTTTTCACATTAACCGGCTTAAAATAGGGTGGAGTGTTTCACCATCACAAAATAGAAGTTTGATGGTTTCGCAATGGACACACTGAGGAATCCTTGAGTTTTTTTAAAAGTTTTTCTTCTGTAATTGAGACTGGAGTGAGCTGGTGCCATTGAACAAGTTACTTTTCAGTGCTCAGTTCTTGAGCCCATTTACTCCGACTGCCTAATAAGGTTGTAACTGTTTGACTTGGTTTCTGTGGCCACCAAGCGTGCAGCCATGGCAGCTCTTCACCGATGGGACCGCTGACTGCCCAGAACTGCTCCACAGAGACGGTTAACCTGCTCTCCTATGTGTGTTGCTGTTGACTTTACCAGAAGGTTGAGCGACTTGTGAACTGCAGATGCTTCATTGGGACTTTTAGTCTCAGTAAATAATCTCTCACCAGAAGTATTCAAGTGGAAAAGGCAAACCCAGACATTATTACCAGAGGAAATAATGGCTGGCAGCTTAAGAGAGTATCCAGTTATATTGTAGAGTCTGACAAATTTTAAATGTATAATTAGACTGTTGTAGTGTGCTGATGTTTATGTTGATGCTGTGTTATTCAGGAGGAATGCAGGACTACAACTACCTGTACGGAAACTGCCTGGAAATCACCATGGAGCTGAGCTGCTGCAAACACCCTCTGGCTTCTGAGCTGCATAAGGAATGGGATCTGAACAGGGAGTCCCTTCTGGCCTACATGGAAAAGGTAAAGCTCACAAAAAATAAGTTTATCCCTTAGAAACGAAAACATCTCTCAGTCATGATGACTCTCTCAGTATGAATCCTTTTTAAACTCACAGTACTATTTTCTTCCAGGTACACATGGGAGTTCGTGGCTTTGTGAAAGATGCAGTTAGCGGTGCCGCCCTCAGCAATGTCAGCATTGTGGTTGCTGGAATCCGTCACAACCTGACCACAGCAATATTTGGAGACTACTACCGCCTTCTGCTCCCGGGAACCTACAATATCACAGCTGTGGCTCCAGGGTGAGTTTCTCAAAGTGAAGCTATTTATTAAGCAACAGCCTTAAAGCATAGTAACAGTGTGGTAAGTCAGAAACACACACAAAAAATCTGGTTAAAAGTCCTTATTTCTTAAAACTGTTTCCAAGCTAGTGATGAAAACTTTCTTTATTGTTTTCCTTCATAATTTCAGTCAAAGGAATTCAGATTCCTGAGAAATGAAAATCTGAAAAGTGTCATAGGCATTTGTATTTAACACCTCCTGAGTCAGAATATTGTTTATAACCAATAAAATTACTGGACCAAATGATTTGTATGTCTCAATCAGCTTTACACAACTAGAGGGTCAATATTTTTGCCAGTTCTTCTGTGCAAAATAGCTGAAGCTCAGACAGACTGGATGGAGAGTTTATTTGAGCAGCAAGTTTCAAGTCTTGCATTTAAATTTTAACATTTAATACATAAAATACTTTGATTTAAACCATTTAATATGCTTAGTGTTTATCATACTGGACATGAATCTCTGGCTCAGTCTCAAGTTGTTTGCTGCCTGCAAGACAGAGTTTGCTTGTTTTTTTCTGTTGCCCTTTAATAGCTCTGTTATATTTTCCTCAATTTCCCAGCTTCCTCATCTCTGCAGGGAAAACAACTCCTCTGCAGCATGATGCACCCATGTGTTAGTTTTCTGGCACACATCGTTTTGCGTGCAGATGAGTAAATTAAAGTTCAGGTGGAGAATATTATTAATCATCATATTTTCGACCTCAACTGTGGATCTCTGTTGTTCCTCCAGAGTTACTGTGAGCCTCTTGGCTTCTTCTCAGATTAATGCTCTCTCCTTGCTCAGCCTGTCAGTTGTCTACAGGCTGGGCAAGGAACTACGGTAGGAGATATTGATTTAAAAACTAACTTCACTTTAAACTTCTCCACGACTCTCTCCCTGATCTCTGTGCTGTGCAATTTGTTTTCTAACAAACCTCTGAGGTTCTTAAAGAGCAGCAGGATTTATCCTGACATCAAATTACGCACAAGTGGACTTTATTTAGTCATTATGTCACATCTCTAGGTAATCAGTTTTACAGGATTTTAGGGTTCTCAGAATAAAGGGACTAAATACAAATTCCTTCCACACTTCTTAGTATTTTATTAAAAACGCTTGAAAATTATGCATTTTTTTTTTTACTTCACAGTTCCGCACTACTTTGTGTTGGTTTGGCGATTTTTCACCCAATGTTTAACAGAAAATGCATTGTCAATTTGTGGTTGTAGCATGACAAGATGTAAAAAAGTTCAAGGTTTGTGAATCGTTTAGCAAGTAACCACGTATCCTGTCTTACTTCCTCCAAAAGTTACAGAACAATTAGTTTAAAAAGCAAAAAAGACAATTTCTCATCTAATCTAGTGGAGAACGGTCTGGTAAAGCAAAAACCAGAATAATGACACAGTTGGGGCGTCGCTATTTGTAATTTTGATATTAAAGCCTAATTGTTTTCAATGTGTCTTTCTCTGTGTATGCAGGTACCTATCAAAGACATTCAACAATGTTCAGGTTATTGATGGCAAACCCACAGAGATTAACTTTAACCTTCAGCCTGTTGTCAGTGAGACTGCAGGCAAAACCCCCCAAACAACAACCTCAGCTCCTCCCACTAGTCACCCCGTTACTCCCTCTATGAAGGCTTCCAACAGCAGCCAGGCTCACACAGTTCCCACCACCCCTCCATTCATCCCACCTGGTCATGAGCCCATCCATCCAAAAGAGTTTCGTCACCACAACTATGCAGACATGGAGCTCTTCTTACGAAAGTACAGCAGCGAGTTTTCCTCAATCACCCATCTTCACTCCATCGGCCGCTCTGTACAAGACCGGGAGCTGTATGTGATGATAATCTCGGACAACCCTAATGTTCACGAGCATGGTGAGCGGCAAACTGCACAACACGATGAAAGCAGCTGCCTTTTTTAAAGGTCATTTATACAGGATGTGTGTGTATATTGTGAATGCATTGACGTGTTTCTCTTTATCTCTTTCAGGGGAGCCGGAGTTCAAGTATGTGGGCAACATGCACGGAAATGAGGTGGTGGGAAGAGAACTGTTGCTCAACCTCATTGAATATCTGTGTCGCAACTATGGTACCGACCCTGAGGTCACTCAGCTGGTCAACAACACTAGGATTCACATCATGCCCTCCATGAACCCCGATGGCTACGAGGTGGCTGTGGAAGGTAAGATAAATATTTACAGGCATACAATCTCAACCTCCTGGAGACTAAAATCATATATTTTCTTTAATTTAAGAATTCTTTTAAATGTAGCTTTTGGTAAACATATGGCTTTCAGATAGTCGAGCGTGAGTTATGCTTGCACAGCAAAACAGTCAGCAATTTCAGTGCTTTGTAAAGCATAGCTACAGGAATGGATCCAGTGTTTTTGATACTGGATCTTCCAGACATCAGATCTCTGACTAAGATATGGGAAAAAAAAAAATCTGTGACACAAATAAGTGCCCTGCTATGAAACGACTAAATAATTGCTACACAAGTGCAATTGGAATGTCCAGATAATAATCTCATGCTATGTTATGCATACACTCTGTCTTCACTGATGAAAATTCATTCACCTTTTGATATTGCAGGGGAGTTGGAAAAGTCTTTTTAGTAACACAGTAACTAGTTATTTGAACTTTTGAAGGCACCTACAGTATATCCTTTGTATGGAATGTAATACTTTTAGCGCAAGATGGTCAAGAGGTTATTTAAGAAAAGAGGACAAAAGGTCAACACCATGGAACAAAGGGATATACTGTGTTCTTCATGCACAGTAACATTAATTTAACCATAAACAACACACACACACACCTACCTACCTACCCACACACACACACACACACATACCCCCCCCCCCCCCACACACACACACACACCTACACACACACACACACACTTCCTAACAGAACTAGATGTTTTCTGAAATGCACTTATTCAGACACCTTAAAGCAATATTTCACCAGTCATTTTTTCATTTGACTGTTTCCACATATTTATACCATTCAATTATGAACCATTAAATATATGTGTATTTGTGTCAAGTCTTTTAAGCTTTTTCTGGATTTCTGTCAACCATTTTTTAAACCTGTCCTACAAAACAACAAAAAACCTTTTAAAATAATTATGCTTCCTTTTGCCCATGCATGACGACTGTTCATGGAATGATTCAAAGCAGCTTTAGCTGAAGTGCATTAGTAAGTGTACATACATATTAAGATAAGTAGTAATAATAGTAGTACAGAAACTTACCAAGGTCCTGATGATTCTCACTTTTGGTCCATTTGACTACAGTTAAACCTGTAGTCAACTGTTTGACTCGGCCACGTCAAGTCCATTATTTCTTTGTAATTTGTGTGCGTTCCTATCAGTCTGTATGCTTGGGATGTTTGTCTTCTTGCTTGCTCTTTGTGTTTAAATTTAGGGCCTGTTTGCTTTACAGACACATCTAGTTTTTCCTATTCAAGGTTGGTCAAAGGCACTCTTAAGCAAATGCATTAAAAAGTGGTCCAAACCATAAAAGTGCCAGTTTCATGTTTCGCGAGTATTCTAGTTATTATTTGAAAGAGAGACTAACTTTTTATAGTGTACAAAATATATCAATATTTTAACAAGAATATTGGACAAATTTAGGTGTTTTTATGTCACTATCTCCCTTCTTATTGTGAAATTCATGTGCCCTCCTTCAACTTCTCTGTTTATCTTTTAAGCTGCTTTTCTGTGTGACATCCTTTAGTCAATAATTACTGCAGAAGTACAAAAGGAAGTGAAGTTTAAAGCACAAACCTTCAAACAGGAACCTTCTTCAGTGACTGTTGCACAGCAGTGACTCATCACCTGAGTTTGCTTCTCTGTAGGTGACGTGAAGGGCTACATAGGACGGAACAACAGCAATAATTATGATCTGAATCGCAACTTTCCAGACCAGTTTGTCACCATCACTGAACCCAGGCAGCCAGAGACAATAGCTGTCATGAGCTGGTTAAAGAGCACCCCTTTTGTTTTGTCTGCAAACCTTCACGGAGGTAAATAAGTCATTCAGTGTAAAAGTTGTCATTTAATTACATTTATATATTAGTTTTCTATTTCATCCACTAAATACCCTATTATTTAGCACCAAAGTTGCTTGTTTATTACACTAACAAAGCAATGAAATGCAATGTTTTTGTGAAATACAGGATCCTTAGTGGTCAACTACCCCTTCGATGATGACAAAGAGGGGCTTAGTCATTACAGCAGGTCGCCTGATGATGAAGTATTTAAGCAGGTGGCCAAAGCATACTCACAGGTAAATTAATCTCTTCCAGGCTAAAATGTCTGCTCATAGTTTTATTCATGTGTTTATAAACTATCATCATGTACCGTGCCTGACAGAATTAATAATAGCTCTTCAACCTTTTCTTGTTTTGCCTTTTTAAAAACCTGATAAATTACATACAACCACAAAATGGAAAGAAAATAATACATTTATATCTGATTAGTTTCTGCTTAAGAATTGATTAAAGTGGATTTAATTTAAATGCCATTAAAGGCAAATTTCCATTTTCCAAAACAAAAACGAAGAGTTCTATGATAATTTTTGTTTGTCTGGCATAGAAAATCCCCAAAAATACATGGATGTTTTTTTTTTTTGTTTGTTTTGTTTTTGCAATGAGGCAAAAGTTGAAAAAGACAGGCTCACTCTTGCCTATTCAATCTGTGGAGAGATTTGGCTTTAAACATCAAAACAATTGAAGTTGTTGTTTAGTTGTTTTTGTGTTGAATTTGTGTGCAGGAGAATCCTCTTATGTACAAAGGTCACCCTTGTTATGACCTGGACCCAGAGGACTATTTTGAGGATGGCATCACTAATGGAGCCAACTGGTACACTGTTCCCGGTAGGCCTTCATTGCTCAGATCTCATATTAACCCAACTATTTACTTGAATAATGTTTTCTTTTCAAGATTTGAAATGTGCCTTTCTCACTCCTGCTTTGAATGTCTTAACTTTACCTAAGTGAAATCAAATAACCTCACAAAATAATGTAAAAAAGAAACCAAACAAACAAAGGATTGGAAAACTTTTATCAAGATAGTGTGATTTCTTTACAGCTTTGACATTGTAACCATCATTGATACCAAAATGCATAAATGGGGTGAAGAAAATCTTTATCGATTCTTTATTATTTTGGATCCATGAATATGTTTATAAAACGATTTGTGATGACCTGCAATGAGTGATTTAAGATTGCTGTTCATTTAAAAACATTTAACATTTAGTGGGAGCATTTGGAGGTGAAAACCGCAGCCAACATTGACATTGTTCACATTTACCAAAATAATATCTTGATGAACCTGAATCCAGTTCTTAAAAACCCGACATTATGGCTGAATTAAATAAGTTGTTCTAAGAAGAATTGACAAAAATTTCCCCAACAGATGTCAAACGCTCATTGCCACCATTCATGGGCATCCATACCATTTATTAGGTAACCCTCTCGGCAAACTAAATCTAAATTTTAAAACTGTATTTTGTATTTACTCAGGTTATCTTTAGTCTAAAATAACTTTCGTTTGATAGTCTGACTCATTTTAGTCTGACAAAAAAAAAAGTAAAAACAGAAATGAGGAGTAAAGAGGCAAATACTTTTTTCCAGTACTGTAGACTCCTCTTGTTACTTATTTTCAAACTAGAAGAGTCTGCTGCTGGGCAGATGGTAAAATGCAAGTCAATGCTTGTCTGCCCTGGCTTTATTTTTGGCTTCAGTCAGAGAAGTGAACTCGGTGCTAATGCCAAAACTAATTAAGAGTTTATTTTTCCCAGGTGGGATGCAGGACTGGAATTACGTCAACACAAACTGCTTTGAGGTGACCATCGAGCTGGGCTGCGTCAAGTACCCCCTGGTTAAGGAGCTGCCAAAATACTGGGAACAAAACTGGAGAGCTTTGCTGCAGTTTATGCACCAGGTACAAAAAGCAGGAGTTAATGTTAGCATGTACTTCACTTTCACTGTTTTCTACTTACTCCTGTTTGTTTTGTTGTTTGTCACTGTAGGTTCACACGGGAATAAAAGGCACTGTTTCTGATGACCAGGATAAAGTGGGAATTCCCAATGCCACCATCAATGTGGGGGTAATAGACCACAACATCACTACGGGTCACACTGGAGACTACTGGAGACTGCTGGTTCCTGGGACTTATGCAGTCACTGCCTCTGCTGATGGGTAATGTTTTTATTTCAGAAAGTGAAACTCATCAGAGAAAAGGCTTCCCTTTCACTACCTAAAAAAAAAACCTCTTATTTTTATCTGTAAAGATATAAGCCCTTGACGACCTACGCTACAGTCTCAAAGGACCAAGCAGAGGTAGTGGACTTCAGGCTGACCCGCTTAAACTCGGAAAATATCGGCCATGCATCCACTGTTCCCCAGCTGACCCGGAGCCTATCTGACAGGGAGCTCAACGACTTGATAAAGAAGCTGTCTCTAGACCAAGGTTTGGAGCAGCTGGTCAAGAGCACAGCCACCGATAACAGTTTCCGCTACCGACGCCCAAAAGACCTGGAAGCTTTCTTGAGAGGCCTCACACTTAACTTCCCCCAAATTACATCTTTACACAGGTGGGTATGCTGTTAATATCCAATACCACTGAGTTACAGGGTCTGGGTGATAAATCGACTTTACTGATTTGTCAAATATTTGGTTTTTGAAGATTTAATTATTGGAAAATCTGTATTTTTTGTTTTCATCAATGGGCACCTTTAGTTTTCATAGTTCAGAGTGGTGACAGCAAGCCCAGGACTCCCATCGAGAATACAGTCACAATCTTAGGAGAATAAAGTCATCATTTTATAACTCCAACAAAAAGAATAACAAAAAAGAAAAAATTTAAATGAGGAAAGCTCTCTTGTGAAGTTATATTTTAAATTTTTTAGATAATACTTAATAGAAATTCTTAATCTTTTAATGCAGCAGCATCATATTATTATCAATAACAGGACTTTGAAGTGATTGTGCAAATTACTGAGTATATTTGAAGAAAGAAACACGCAAACCCAGCTAGACATCTGCTAAGCTGATAACTTTATTGAGGCATTTCATAATTAAAACAACTTTTTTAAGATGGAGATTTTAATTTTAAGCCTTACTGCCCAGCACTGACCTTTTACCTTGTAGTTTTTAGAGTAAGCATGCCTCTTTGAATTTATCTCAAAGCTGTAAGCAAGGTTGCTGCAAGGTTTATCTTCATCTGCTGTTGAGTTGGGTGTCAACGCATCAATATATTTCTAACCTTTCATGTGATTTTGTGTTTCTTGTGCTTAGACTGGGCGAAAGTGTAGAGTTTAGAAACATTCTGGCTCTGGAAATCTCTAACAATCCAGCAGAACCAGAGCCGTCTGAACCAAAGATCCGCTTTGTGGCGGGGATCCACGGCAATGCTCCTGTGGGCACGGATCTGCTGCTGGAGTTTGCTGCCTGTCTGTGCATCAACTACGGCAAGAACCCCGCCATTACCAAGGTTAGTGTCGGTATCGCCCTAAACACACTGAGCCCTGCAAACATTTTATGCTAGCCGGCACAGACAAACTGTATCAGACCACCCTAAAACATGTGTTTTCAAAATAGTAAAATACAAAGACATGGCACACTTCAGGCTTGTATTTGTAAAGAATGCTGAAATTCATGTATTTTTACCATGTTATACTTGTTCTTTACTTTGTGAGGGTCTGTCACATAAGATTCTATTAAAATACAACCAGACAGAATGTGAACAAGTTTAAGGGGTATGAATACTTTGCATGCATTTTTATATGCGTCAATTTGACTTCTCGATGTTTTCCATTCTCCAGCTAATCAACGAGACCCGCATTTTCATTGTGCCCTCCATCAACCCTGATGGACGGGAACAGGCGGCGGAGAAGAAATGCTCGTCCAGCCGCGGCCTGACCAACTCCAATGGCAGAGATCTTGACAAGACGTTTTTCGGTCCGTTATTTGGATACATATTTATTGCTACATTTCTGTCAAAAAGTTGTTTGGAATAAAATGCAGCTGAATTACAGTAGACTTGATCAAGAGAGGCTTGCTCCATTTTCCATAAGCTGTTTTTCCTTTCCTTTCCTACTTTAACAGACAACTCATCGAAGCATTTGAGGGAGCTAGAACCAGAGACCAAAGCAATGATGAATTTTATTCAAAACAATGACTTCAGTCTGTCTGTCGCCCTGGATGGAGGTGCTCTGGTTGTCACCTACCCTTATGACAAACCTGTTCAGACTGGTAACACCACTTTGTATAGCTTAACATTTTGTCTCATTATTTGTCTTGTGCTATGTAACCTATTATGCCTTTACATATTATTACTTTAAGAAAAAACTTTCCTACGGTGATGATTTGTGATGTTCAAGCCTTGATGATAATCCTCTCTTCGTTATCACCAAACCGGATGAAATTAAATGTGAATAATTTGTTTTTGTAGTTAATAATGAAGCCACTTTGAAGTACTTGGCAAAAGTGTACGCAAAGAACCATCCCAAGATGCACCCTGGTGATATTGCATGTTCCAACAACGGGCAAAGTATGACTTAATTTTTATTAATGGATGTCATGTCTGTCATTTATATCTGTGAGTTAAGATAATCATGTTTGTTAACTGTCTGCTTTCACTGTACTCAGTGGGAAATGTCCCAGATGGAGTGATGAAAGGAGCACAACTGCAAAGTCACCTGGGGAGCATGAAGGTAAGACTTTTCAACTGGAATGGAGGTTTTTTTTATGGAAGATTTAACAACAAAGTACATTTTTATTGTGATTGGGTTGTTTGGAAAATATACACAATATGTTGACAAAGCTATTGTCAGTCGTGTCTAGAGACACACATATGAACTTGATTGATACCCCATTGTTAATCCTTATGACTTAATATCAAGTTATTCTGGGAATGATTTTTGCTAGGTTTTAAAGTGGGATTTTGGAAATTTTCTCCCATTCTTCCAGAAGAGCATTTGTCAGGTCAAACATGGATGTTGGATGAGAAGGTCTGGCTCAAAATCTCAAATTCATCCAAAAAATGTTGTATTAGGTTTTGGTTAGGAACATATGGTGGCCAGTCCAGTCTTTTTAAAGCAAACTCACTCATTCGTGTCTTTCTGGACAATGCTTTGAGATGTGGGACAGTTAGGAAGGGGAACAGGAACATCCCTAAACTGTACTCACTCACAAAGTGCTATTTCATCTTTTACTTTCTTTTATCTGTTATCTCATGTTACATTTAATTCTCATGTCATTCTAGGACTTCAGTCTGGATTTTGGACACTGCCCAGAAATCACAGTATATACAGGCTGCTGTTTGTTTCCTGCTGCTAATCAGCTGGGCACGCTCTGGGCTGAGAACAAAAAGGCTCTCCTCAGCATGCTGGTGGAGGTCTGATTTTATTCTCAATACCTATGATTTTTAGTAATGTACTTTTATATTGAAATATTTTGTTTAGCATTTAGATTTTTTTTTATTTCTAAGAAAATATTTTAGTATTCCTATTTTTTTTAAATTTTTAAATTCAGTTTAAGTTTGTGCTTTCACTTTCAGGTTGCTATTTACTTGAGTCTTACCAGATTTTCTTTTTTATTGAAGCTTTCTTGATCTGCTCCCTTTCTATCAGATTTACTGTTAAATCCTCCAATAATCTGAATTATTTAAATTTTTAAATAATTTAAATAATTATTTAAAAATTTGCAAATATTTAAATTTGTAAAATTTGTAAGTATTACTATTAACTGTTAGATATGAATATCTAATGTCTGTAGATACTAATATCTACATACATTAATACACTGCCCTGAAGAAAAAAAAGTATTTAAGAGAGGAGTCTTATTAAGTTTTCTTAATAAGACTCCTCTCTTAAATACTTTTTTTTCTTCAGGGCAGTGTATTAATGTATGTAGATATTAGTAAAAGCACATTCTAAAGAACAACTTTCTAAAAGTTTGGATTTATGACCAATGCAGAATTCTTTGAAAAGCATTTTCAGATCTGGATATGTATGCAAATAGTTAAGAGATAATAAAAATAGATATGTATCTACAAATACAAATATTTTTGTATTTCCATTATAAAAACGTCATAAGCAATTGTTTGGGGACAGTAGAAATTGGTGACACAACAACCAACACATGTCCATCCATCCCTAATCTAAAAATATTCCTCATTATTAGTTTACTTTTGTATTTAGAAATTGCCTAAAAACCATGAAGCCATCAAGTTTTCTTCAACAAAACAAATAAATAAATTTGGGTCTATTGATAAATTCTGAGACTAAGAATTCTACAATTCTTAAAAAAATAAATAAAAAAATTCTAGTCCTTAAAATTATCATTTGAAAATGCCCTTTCTGTAGTGCAATCTTATCATCTGAGTAAATGTTATGAAATTGTATTAATGTATTAAATATTTCCATAGTCTAATGGCATAATATAAGAGGTGTGTCACAAACCAGGAATGTTTTTGCTCAGGTCCATAAAGGGGTGCGTGGTGTAGTGAGGGACAGGAGCGGGAAACCCATTGTCGGAGCGACCATTTTTCTGAACACAACCCTGAAAGTCTCTACTTCTGAGGGCGGCTACTTCCACATCCTCGTCCACTCGGGCACCTATAATATTGACGCCATAGCTGAAGGCTATCAAAGTCACCATAAACAGGTACGCTGTGTTTTACATGCAAATACTTTATATATAGCATAGAAGTCAGAATTTAGAATAACATACAGCTATTAACATGAACCCATCAAGTAGCAAATATGCTCTTAATATAAATATTATCTCCAGGTGCATATTAATACATAGAATATTATTGAATACTGATAAAGTGATATTGAATGATGTATTTAAAGTTTTATCCGTTAATTTTTAGTAACTACATTATGGCTTAATGAATGAAAACTAATGAATACTCAGTTTCTCAGAAAATTAGATAGCATAAGGCTATTAAAACATTATTTTTAGTACAACACAATAGGGTTTAATGGTGCATTCACAGTAAACGGGTTAAGCGCGTCAAAATGCATCTGGCGTTTCAAGTTCGACGCGTGTGCACTTCACACCAAACACGTTTTGAGCGTGAGGTGCGTCTGGTTTACATTCAAAGTCTATGTGGAGCGTTCGACGCGTTCGACGCACTCGACGCGTCTAACGCTCCCATCGGTTCAAATTGCACCATGCAAGGCGCTCCAAAAGTGCTGCAACGACCCTCGACGCACCTCCACATAGACTTTGAATGTAAACCAGACGCACCTGATGCTCAAAACGCGCTTGGTGAGAACGCACCAAGATATTTGCCTGAAACCCTCTGCCATAAATCTGTGTAATATTACTTTTTTTGTTTGTGTTTAATAACTGAAATGAAGGTTTTATTTTCTTAACGCATGTCTAAATTCTCACTGGAACATTTGGAAAAATACAAACCTCAAAATGTTTTCTTTTAAATTTAGGATTTTTAGTTTAGAAATTACTTGTCTTTATTAATGTAACATCATTTAATCTGTTCATGTATTTATCCATTAGTGTACAACATCACTTTAGAATTAGATGAATATAAAATCTTTTTACCTGCAGACCAATATGTCTCATAAAAATTCACAGTAAGGATTGTACAAATTATACAGATGTGGCTGAAAAACGAAACAACAGTCAATAGAAGTATATAGTTATAAGTTTAACAGAGAGCAAACCCATGCTCATTATAGAAAGTCTTTGGTGGAATTTTACCACAGTTCCGCTTTACAGTCTATATCTATACAAGGTGTTGAACGAAGCACACAGAACCTCTCCATCACTTCCACCTTTCCATCTGGGCGCTCTGAAATCTCCAGTGTCGGATAGGCCATCTCGTCCAGGAGGCGTTCCTTGATGATAAACCCCATCTCCAGGCTGTAAGGCCTCTGCTTCTTACAGGGCCTGTAGAGCAGCGGATCCACCACAGAGTGATAGGTCTTCTGGAAGTCTTCCACTGAATAACCGTGGATCATCAGAGCTGCACCTGAAGTCTCCTCTGTCTTGACAGCTTTGGAGCTGCACAGCTGATCAGAGAGATCTGGAATAACTGCAGCATTCCTGATATACCTCTCATCCAGCGGTTTCTCGGGGTCGTGCTCCTCAAACATAAGCTGTGAACTAAATGGTGGCGCCAACAAGAACTTCCTCTCCTTAACAGTCTGTCCATACTTTTTAGGGCATCGAATGCTCTGTCTCAACTCATAGGGGAGCATCTCATTTACCTGAAAAGAGAAATGACGTTAGTTTCAAGGGTTTTTCTTTTATCAGAAAACAGTACAAAAATGTCTTAACAGTAGAAGAAGAGAGAGAGCTTCTACTCTGCAACCAATCTCTGTTTGGGTTCAAATCATTTTACTAAAATGCATCTGCCTTGTTGTAATCCAGCAACTTCATTCTTAATGTGATTTTTGTAAGTTACCTTTCAGCTGAATATATTAGGATTTTTTTTCTCTTCAACACTTTTTTTTTTAGAGTTACAAACCTGCAGCAGGTTATACTAAACAGACACACCTGCAGAAGGGATCAGCTGATTAGATGATTAGCCATCTCTGTTGTCAAAAAAGCTCTGAGAAACCTCATTTAAAAAACAACATCCTGATTGGATACAAATATGTGACCTTTTAATTTCTCTCTGTCGAACCGTAATGTATGAGAGCGTGAAACCAGTACATTTACTATTTGCTTTAATTTGAATTCCTCAGGCCTCGGTTAGATGTGAAAAGACCAACACAGTTACCATTAAAACTTTCAAAAGTGAAGTTTCAATAACCTTGCATTAGCTTTCAGTTCAGGTTGGAAAAATGGCCACTCCATAAACATAAACAGTAACACGTTTTGTTTATTGCTCCAATATGAATCATATATGATAAAGGAAAGTTTGGTAATGTTAACTATTTTTATTTATTTTTTTCTGTTTTCCAGGTTGTGGTCACTTCCCAGGAAGCTGCTGCTTTTGTCCTGATAGAGTTTGATGTAGACAACAGCATATTTGGATTGCAAAGGGAGTTTGTTGTGGCCTGTGCAGGTGATTTATCAGAAGTGCCTTATGCAGATGGAGTCGTTTTTTATGCAAGATCTCAGTTCAGAAGTTTACAAACACCCATCATGTACTTGGGTGTCATTACTTTTACTTTAACAGCTCCTTTAAAATTCAAAACTTTTGTTTCTGACAAAATATACAATTTCAGTAAAGATAATGTATGTTTTTTTTTTTTTTATTTAAGTCAAGTTTGCCTAATAAGACCAGTGGCGCCATCTGGTGGACAAACAGAAAAGTTAAAACGTAATGGCTAATTCTTGAAAATTAAGCCTTACCATAAAGGGATTCATTTGTGTATTTTGTAAATGTAGAATCTAAATATTGGCTCATCAAAGGTTTTCAGTAAGGCACAGTGTTATTTTTCTTAGGATGAAACTTTAATAAAAAATCTGATACTATTATCTGGCACTTTTAAAATCCATTCAGTAAATGGAGCCAAAGCATATTATAAATGTCTCAGGACAATTATTGACTCAAAACTAATTGAAAAACGATGAGTTTTGATGTGTGAGAAGATAAAAACTCACACTGGGAGGGACATAAATTCACCCAGAAGTTGAGCTTTTAAAACTCTGCAGATGTCTTCAGTTTGAACCTACATTCATGATATTGGTATTATTAAAAAGGTATTTTAATACTTTTGGATTAGTTTGTTTTGACATGCAAGTCATTTACAACATTGTGACCAAACAAACGTCCAACTTTTTGGGAAAGATAAAACAGGCTTTAAGCCTCTGAAATGACCTTGGTTGTACTGAAAATTTACAGACTATGGTTAAAAGTCTTAAAATGATTTTTTAATTTAAAGTGGATTATAATGTTTAAAAGTCATTATAGCTGTTTGTTTTTATCATCACTGCATGTTGGGTAAGAACAGTTGAAAGCTTTAAAATCCCACAACATCAGAATATCAGCAATGATGAATGTATGTAAACTTCTGATCAGAACTGTACTGAATTCATCATTTTATTTACACTTAAATTAAAAGCTATTTTGTTCCAGGTGAAAAATGTTTTCTTTAGTAATATTTATGTTTTTTTTATGCAGATGAAAACATGTAACAGTGCGTCTCTCATTTTGTATTTGCAGCTGCCTCCATGACAGCACTGTTGTTGACGGCGTGCATCATTTGGTGCGTGTGCTCAGTGAAGTCCGATTATCAGAAGGACGGCTTTCACCGGTTGCGGCAGCACCGCGACAAATACGACGATGAAGTCCATCTCAACTCCATGGGCTCCAAAAAGTCCCTGCTCGCCCACGAGTTTCAGGATGAAAGCGAAAGCGATGAAGAGACACTTTATGCGAACAAAATCTGAAAGATTTGCACTAGTTTGATTCAGTATTTTGCTTTTTTTTTTATTTTTATTTTTCTCTAGAGTTAAATCCTTAAGGATCTCAATGAACTCTTCATATCACAGCTTCACCGTCTCTCTTTCTGAATGAGTGATGTAAGAATTTTCTTTGTTACACCATCAGTTATCCTGCTGGTGGACTCCTTCCTTACCAGCATAAAATCAATATGCTTTCCAAACGTTTGTGGCGTGAAAAACAAAATTCCATCCAATTAAAAATATTTCCATCTGCGCTTTAAAAATCCAGTCAGATCTGAAGCAGTGTCTCGTAGATTTGGGGTCCGTTTATCTTCGTGCAGGTTTGGGCATGATGTAGACTTTGACAGGCTTGCTGAACGGGATCGTTCCTTCGATGATGATGATGAACACAGAGTGAATGAAGAAGTTCCTCTCCGGCCTCATTGACCCTTTGCAGCGACTTCTTTGTTTTCCGAGGCATTCAAAAAGGCCTCTGCTTGTTCTGCCCAGTTTAAAGGCCAAGCTGCCAAGTCCAAATGAACTCCTGAAAACAAATCTAGCAAGAAGGGCTGTATCGCCCAAAATGGATCTTTGAAACAATTTAATAATCCTTCAAAATTGGAAATCCAATTTTTAAATTATTTTTAATTTCTTGATCCAAAGTATAATAGCTGCACTGAAAGTGTGCGAGCCTTTGGGAGAAAGACTCCAACTCTGTGCCTTGGCTTCTGTAGGTTTATCTGTCCAGTCAGACTGAAATAAATGAAACAAAGCTGCATTTGCTTTCAATAAAACTGAGTTTATGCTGATCCATCCAGTAGTCTGCTGAGGAGAAAATATGAAAAATCTTTCTTGTTAAGGTTTTGACACAATTTTAAGGTGACTTGCCTGGGAGTTTATCAGTTTTGTGTTTTTTGTCAGGCTTAAATAAAATTTGCCCTGGACTGGTAAGTGCATAAGGAAGGTTCACCTGCACTAAGGGCTTTTACTCCTCCAGAGCGGTTCCAGCTCTGAAATGGTCAGAGTATTTGCTGGAGTCTGTTTCTTATAGAACAACAACATTAACACTGTTGTGAATGCCATGTTTAAAAATGTAGCTTAGTTTTTGAGCTAATTTAAGTAAAAAAAAAAAAAAGGTAGAAACTCTGGATAAATTATTAAGAGTTTATCAGTTGAATAAGACTAGCTTTTTATGTCTCCCAGTGTTTCTTTTTTGTGTTGTTGTTTTGTTTTTGTTTAAAATTTGATTCAATTGATAAGCTGTTGAAATTAGAGCGTTCATTCATAGATAACAGGATTTGCACAGGTCAGTTTTCTCCCAGAATACCAAATATTTACTGGTTAAGATGTTCATGGTGATGCAGTGATGTGGCATCAAGATGGTTCCATGGCTGTGGAAAAGTGACCAGTTCTTTTATAAAACCAGTTAAGAACTGCCTCCAGCACCACTGGAACCACTTTGGTGGAACAATCCCAGAACTGGAAAGCAAGCACTGTGTGATATCACTGCTGAAAAAAAAAAAAAAGAAGCCAGAAATATGTAGTGATGATTGTATTCATTATTCCCTTTCTTAATAGATTTATGTTTAAGTATTATTTTGTTCTGTATATGGAAAGTTACTGCTGGCTTTTAGTTGTCCCGTTATTTTTATTATAACCTTTTATTTTTAGCTTTACTTCTGATATTTCTGATGACAAAATACTTTCATTTAAAATCAAACCTGGTTTGTTTGCCAATTAATTAATAAAATACATCCAATGTATTTGTGCCCCACAACATAAAATTGTTGCTCTCAAACCCCTGGAATTATCCAGGCAATATCCTCCTCAGCTATCTTCAGATTGTAACTTTTCCTATGTGTTTAAAAGTTGTTTCTCGTTGACTCATTCTGTGAGAGGCAAGTTTCTCCAAAGACATGGGAGTCACATGGAAAGCTTTAAAATGGTAGAAAATATGGTTATTTTGCGTCTCTTTTAGGTTTTTTAGCTTCATAAATGCATTTCAAAACAAACCAGATAAATCACCAAAATCAAAAATGGGATAGATTTGCTCAATCCTGAAATGCTCAACTGCTCTTGGTTGCTATGAAATCACTGAAAGTGCATTGGGATAGGCAAATGCACGGTTTAGCAGCAATATGCTCTTGTTCACTCCCAAGTTTACCCTGACCTCTAGCTATTTTCACAAGAAATTATTTCTTAAAATTTGCGTGGGGAGACAGTTTTGTAAATGACTTTTCTTATGCTATGTCTGTGAAGCCCCTTCAAATTCCCTATGAGCTTTTGAAAGTGTCACGCAGTCTGGGTGTGAAGATTTTACATAAAGAAACTGGAACTGTAAATATTGTTTGGCAATTGTACTTGATGCTTACTATAAATCCACACACAGCAGAACATTTCACCAGAACCCTGATGTGATCATAATATGCTAACATGCACAACAAACATGCAAAACTACACAATAAAACACCTGACAGCCACATGTCTTGCTTCAGTTATTTTTATTTATTCATTTCTTCCTTCAGATATTGCAATGTAAACTAGCAGGCTATGAAGGAGAGGAAAACCTAACTTAACTAGAAATATGTAATTAAAAAGGCAGTGGCAATTGTTTTATTAAAAGCTACATGGTGTCCTGTTTATTGGCCTTTAAATCTAATAACAGGTTGTGTCACACTGAGGCGTTTCTCAAAGTTCACTGAAAACGAGAAAAATTCTTTTGGCTTTTTATTTAAAGAGCTCATCTTTAATAGAGATTCTTGCAAATACATTGTAAACAAGGCATCCTACACAATTGCACATGTTAGTAGTTGGTTTATATCCGGTAAATCTATATAATTACTGGTCGTTGGTAGTTGACTGAAAATCTAATTCCATGTGTTCAAAATTAACACAAATGTAAAGTCCTGTTTATACATGAGGAACACAATCTCCTCCTGCCATGAACAGTGGGTCAAAAACAGACAACTGCACACCACAGGCAGAGATGTACTTGAGATTTGTATTTATATAGAGACATAAAAAAAGACACACAAAAACCACAAATTTGTTTATCAGCTTTAAAGAGTGGTGATAAAGCAAATTTTCAGATTTTACTTTCAAAACATCATTGCTCCACTTTGTTTCTTTATCACAAAATATGGTAATATAATCCATTTTATTGTTGTAATATGAACAATCTTGAAAAGTTCAAGAGTTAAGAGTATTTTTGTAAGACACTGCTCAAGGAGCTATAGCTATGTGCCCACAGGGACTTTTTAAAATCCTTTAAGCCATTTCCCCTTTTCATTGTGCAGTGCAGGAAGTGTCTGTTTGTGTGTTTTAAAACAGATTTTACAAAAAGGGTGGGTGGGCAGTATTCCTTCACCAGAGGGATAAATTAATTTATCAAAAACAGCTGAACAGCCACACATTGAACATTGGTTTAGCTTTATTATTTCTCACTCGGACAAGTAGAATATATAGTATACTTTGCCAGGAAAATTTAAAATTGTTTTCAATCCTGGCTTTGCTTTTTAAATAGGGTATTTCAGAGGTGACAGAAGACATAATATTAACAAAATATGAAGATATGGATTTCTAATCAAGATGAAACTCTCTGAGGCAATTAACGAATTGTTGGTAAAGCCCTGTTGGCACAAACACTAACCTACTATAAAAAACATAGTTAAAACGTAAAACCACAATATAAATATAATATATTTTATATAAAACTATACAATTTATGAAAAGTAATATGAGATTGCCAAGAATTTATCATAGTCGGCATGCCTGACAGTCTGTACCTAGGGCGACAAAATCCCACGCCTTACGTCCTCTCTGCTGACTTGAAGTTGGTGACGTCGCAGGAAAACAAAGATGGCAGGGATAGGAAGCAGCAACTACTGGGAGGGTAAGGAGCCTGCGGTTTTAACTAGTTTAAAACAGATGTTTCACACAACAACATCTAATTTCACCCAGGAAATGTCAGGAGACAGGGTGTGCGTTTTGGTGCGTCAAACCCGTGTTATTAAAACATGTACACGTCATGCAACAATTAGTTAGCTCCCAACAAGCTAACGCATATCGCCATGTAACTGAAGCCAGTGTTGCTCCCTAAGCTGTTAAATCGGAGACGGTACTTTAAACGGCTTATCAACTTGACACAAAGGCACGTGTTGTTTGATGTGTTTATTTGAAAACAACAGGACGACAAAATGACACGTAATTGACTGGAAGAACGTTAGTCAGACTCTTTGACTTTATTATGAATCAAAAACGGGCTATCATCTAATGGGGCAAATGTTCCCGCTTTACTACATCAGAAAACAATACAACGTTTACAAGACTCTTAGCAAGGCTTCAAATACGAATGATAAAGCAGTTACTTCAGCATAATCACATTATGTCGATACCTACAGATAATGACTGAGTTATTCTTTAACCATAGCCAATGTGTCAAGCTTTTCCGCTCCGCTGTTTTTTAATTTTTCGCTGATTCTTGTGTTACAGATCTGAGAAAGCAGGCGAGGCAGTTGGAGAATGAACTTGACCTGAAATTGGTCTCCTTTAGTAAACTGTGCACCAGCTACAGCAGCTCCAGGGATGGACGTCGAGGAGAGACGTAAGCTTTCACAAATGCACAGTCACAAGTCCAGTTTCATTATTTGTTTTGTGTAGTTAAAATTTATGACCCAAGTTTCACAGTTAACTAACTGATAGAAAATAAAACCTTTCCAGGGCAAACTACTGTTGACCGCTTCATTTCAGGTCTTTTGTTTACTGATTTTAAAAGAAACTTGCTGATATATGAATGTTCAAACTCATCTTTAAGTTACTATAACTTCAAACTGATTTCTTTTAATTATTTTCAGCATTTTAATGGTAAAGAGTAGCTGCCCCTAGTTGTCATATAATGTCACAGTAAAAGCAAACAAACAAAAAATGTGATACCCCCTCATTTGCTTCTATAAATAAAAAAAAAATATCTAAGTGTTTTGAAAAATTGTCTGTAATCTCTTGTGTTTATCACCAATAATCATGTTGACAGTGTATAGTATTGATTTATAGTTGTGTAATTGTTTTTTTGCAATGTATGTAACAGGTCTATCCTGTAAATGAGACAATGAGTCTCAAGATATATATTTTTTCCTGTATAAATAAGGGATTGCATACACCAACTCTTAAGCACTATGGTGGATGTGTGATGATTTAGGCTAGTTTTCTAGATATATGCATATAGAAATACTTGGATGCCTTTTGACACAAATATGTAAACAATTCACCGAGATGTACTGAGTATAATTATAATTTAACACAGTTTAAATGTGGTATTCTTTAAGTAAATGGTAAATTCTTATTTTAATTGACCTATTAACTCCTATTGACGTGGTGGGACTAATGATCACTCATAACTCAATTCTTCGATATCATCAGTTTTAAATATTTTTGGTTTGTCATTGTATAATTATGCTTCGGAAATGTATATTGCAAATAAGATTGTTATAAGTAAACTTTCTAACTGCTCTCAATGCCTTGTTTACCTAAAGGTCGGACACAACGCCCCTGCTAAATAACTCAACCCAGGACAGGATGTTTGACACCATGTCTGTTGAGATTGAACAGCTGCTGGCAAAAGTAAGTCTTCCCTCTTTAGCAGTGGGACATTAGAGAAGAAGAAGCTCAGTCTTGGATACAGTCTGCTTTATGTCAGAATTTCTTTGTTTTTCACTAGATTATCCCCTTTCTTGTCTTTTTCAGCTAACAGGAGTGAACGACAAGATGGCAGAGTACACCAACACCCCGGGAACAGCTTCTCTCAATGCTGCACTCATGCACACTCTCCAGAGACATAGGGATATTCTACAGGTTAACCAAATTCTTATTTGCTCTTTGTTGTTATCTTTATATTCAAGGTTTCCATTGGATTTGTTTTTCTTCTTCCAAAGAAGTCCAGCTACAAGTAAATTAAACCTACACTGCAATTAGGAATATTGTTTAGGTGTTTGCTACAAGCATGTTACATATGAACTGCTTATAAAACTAATAATATGATTTTATCCAAATTCAGACAAGATGCTACAATCTCAGCAATATTCAGAGCCATGAGTGGAAGTCTTTGTGAGAGTTCACATTTGTTTATCATATACAGGCTCTTACTGAGATAGAAGTCCTTATACATGTGCATATTAGAAATAAGGTGAAGACAGTTGTAAAAAAAAAAGTTGTGAGAAAAGAAATCATTGCCTCTAACAAACAAGCGAAAGGATACATAAAGATTGCAAAGTCCTGGAATGTCACTAGAGTTGAAAACATTCTTCACAAGTTTAAAGTTAAAGTCATATCTAAATATGAATGTAAAATGGAAGTGTCAAAGATGGCCACCAGATTAACGAGAAGGCAGGTTTTAATTTCTAATATAACGTATGTACTTAACAATGAAAGACTCTTTAGACTCTTTATAATCCGTAAATTCACCAGCTTCTTTATCCTATTAGGAAACCTAATTTGAAATGAGGGCTGAATAATTTTAGTTGGAATTGAAATATTCTGTGATGTTTTTTATTTTTTTACACAAATATTTTACTTTTACTTGTTTCTGTTCAGGACTACACTCACGAATTTCACAAAACCAAAGGCAACTTTTTGGCCATCCGGGAAAGGGAAGATCTTTTAGGATCTGTCAGGAAAGACATTGAGTGAGTACTCAATCCTCTGTTCATTCACCTACATTTGACTTGAGAGGTGCAAAATTATAATGGCAACTAGATTCAACTTGGATGCTGAGTACACTCAGTTTCGTACAAACAGAAGGAATGGATGAATGAGCAGTTTCACTCACCGTTTACATTTCATAGGTCAGACTATAACAAGATGCAGATATGTTTATTTCAGTTCATCATTTACAAATTGTTTTATTTTGTATACTGGTTTGTTTTTCAGATGATCATAAACCTTTATTTGTGTGCATTAGCATTCAGATATCACACTTAACATTTAGACCTGAACATTATACCCACTGCTGCCTTGCAGCAACTGTGTGAAATTTGCATGTTCTCCCTGTGCATGGATGGATTCTCTCTGGGTACTCCAGTTTCCTTTCACTGACTAAAAAGATAACTGTCAGGTTAATTGGTGACACTAAATTGCCCTTGGGCATGAGTAACTGTGAACCAAGTTGTTAGTCCTGTGTGACTATGTTACCCAGTGATGGACTGGTGATCTGTCCATTGTGTGACTGCTTGAGATATGTGCCAACACTCAACAATATAAAGATGGGATTAGGATGGAAACAGTAATACATTTATGGATTGCAAACTCAACTTTCAATGAAAGATGAATTACAGGCATACTGTAGGTCCTTGCAAGTAATTTTACAGTTTTAAGAGAGCAAATTACATTTGATTGTAGATAAATTACAAATAGCTATTTTATTATTAATATTCATATCCATCTGTCTCTCTTGTCCTGAGTGTCAGCAAGTAAACTCTTTTTCACAGAGCTCAGATGTTGAGTTTGTTTACTGGACTGGAAGATGAGCCAAGACTCCGACCTGACTTGCTCTTGGAAAATGTTTGGTATTGAAGCCTTTGAAGGTTCATAACCTCCTTGGCTTTGGGTTGAGAAGGTGCACCTTTTCTTCAGATTGACTCATTTCTGAGTGAGTGTATTAAAACGAGCTGGAACCCCCTTCAGACCATGAATCTTACAGCCTTTTTTTGTAATAGTGTATTGATTTGTGAGATGCTGCAGTAAGCTTACGGAGAGCACTGCGGGATTCCTAATTATCCCACTCCATCTAAGATGAGGACATCTGCGGAAGTCTCATTCTGGCTCTCATCCACCATAAGCCATTAGGTCACTTTATTCCATATTTAAAGTAGTTTTAACATATGGAACTCCTCAGAAGAGCTTGTCTCACTTCTCTTTTTACTATCTAAAGTGTCATACTTTTTGTTTCTGGTGAGTTTGCCCTTGTAGCCAGATTAACTTTTCTGCATGATATTAATAGCAAATAATAGGTTTTCAGCAGGACTACAGACTGTTATAGAGTTCCTAAATTAAATGCTGAGGCAGTTAGCTCTCAAAATGCTTATATACGCTAAAACATACATAGCAGCTACAACATAGTCTTTTCAAAAATATTTGGGGCATTAGTTTTTCAGATAAATATGTTGTATTCTGTTTTTGTCAAGCAACAAATTTTCCAACCACTGGTTTAATATGTTTATCTTTCATTGCATTAATTACTACATTAATAAATAATAATTTCACTGGTCTCCTGGGTCTTCTCTGCATCTTCAGAACCAGAATGTAATATGGAGAAGCAGCATTCAGCTTCCATTCACCACTAATTTTGAACAAACCTCCAGAAAACTGCAAAACTGCTGAAACACTGAGTTTCTTTAAACACCTACAAATACCAAACATTCTTATGCAGTGTAGATGAATGAATCTGGAACTCATTCTTACCGAAACACAAATTGTTCAGAGGGAGATGAGGACTTGGTTTGGACTTTAATTTTCTTCTCTGGGATGTCTGATTTATTGGATTGTTTAATCCGACTCAAGCAGCAAACGGAAGCCTGAGAAGTCCTGAAATAAACCCATAAAGGCTACAAAAACCCATTTCTTTATAGCTGCCTTTGAATAAAAGCTACTGGAACATCATAAACTGTAGTGTTTTTCAACCTGTCATCATTTTCATCATGTTTATATTTTCTTTTTAATCACGTAGAGCTCTTTTTCTAAGAATATGCTGAAAAAGGAATTTCTTTGCATTGCCTTCATGTCATAAAATTCTGAAATAATACAAATCCATCTTTTTAAGTACATCCCATTCTAGTCCCAAAGAATGATCATCCTGAATATTAATATTAAAAATGGCTTTTGCGATGTAGAAAATGGATGTTGAAAATTGAAACCCAAAATGGCTGTATTTGCTACATTTCTCAGACATTTTCTCCAGCAGTGTTGTGTATTAAGATTTTGTAGTGGTGTACGAAAGAATCAAATGATATTCTTCCAATCAAACTATCTGTTAAGCCTTTTAAGACTGAAAGAGGGGAAATGATTAGTTTCTGAGTCATTGTGATGCTAATCAGATATTTATGTGAAAATTGACTATCTACTTGTTTATTTAGGAGAAAACACAGTTATAAGAGAAATGTCTTGCTATTTTATTGACTACCAGAGGAAATTTAAACAAATAATGTACATTTAGTTTTTCCTCAAATTAAAATTTTATTTGACAAATGTTTTAAGTCTTTACGGAGTCAACAATTTTATTCCTTTAAAGGGGGCCTCAGCATAAAAAGTTTGATAAATACTTTACTATTTTATGCATTATATTAATTATTTTTCAAGCTCGGGTTACGTTTGTAAGTTATACTGTGGTTAAATCTTTCTGTAAAACAAAATGGGAAACCTGCTGCACCTGAACTTTGCATCATGTAGGGGGCAGTAAAAACCTTGGTGGTGATTTAGGTTTGCCCACAATGAGGGCTGTTTATGCTGCAAAAATACCACCATGAATACTGATTAAAAGAGAAATGAGGCGTAGTGCAGATCTCCCAAGCAACTATGAACATATTCCTTTTGTGTTTAATGCATAGTATTTCCTCAGATGTAGACATACAAACCTATACTCGCATTGTTCCATTCATAATAGCTGCAGCTACTGTGTGGGCTGAGTGTAGCAGCAATGTTTCCTGTGCTGCTCCTTTCATTCTAAATGTCAGCAGCGAAAATGACAGCTCGTCTGTGATTTACGTTGGTGCCCTTTTAAAAAGCCTTGTTGGAGTGATGCAGCGGGCTGTCAGTACTGGCAGTTCCAACCCTACGAATACATCAGCCCTGCTGACGGGGGAGCCAGCTGGAGCCCAAGGCAACACTCCATACACTACATATCTATTCTTTGCCACTGGCTTTCAACACTGTGCTTGAGATGAAGAAAACTCATTTATTCTTGGTTTGCTTCCTGTAAGATGGGTGGGGTAGGATGTTAATGTTATATATGTGCGCACAGTTCTCCCTCCATCCCTCTGTGCTCTTTATCTGGTTCTCGCCCAACAGGAAGGTGGGGCTGTGTTAAATGGACAGAAACCCAGGAGAGTGTGGGGTTTTCAGCTGTTCACATGCTGTTGACAGGAGCTGCATCAAGTAGATGTGAATGAGAGTGATGAGTTTATGCATAGAGTTTGGCCTCGTAATAAAAGAGTCAGGAGCAGCTTCTTGTTTCTTGTTTTGGCTTCTTTGTTAATTTGACAACTTACCCTGCTTTCAAGTTTTTATTCCATTTTGCCTAATTTCATTTGTCTGTTTAATTTTTCCTTGTATTAAAACTTTCAGTTGCTCTAGACTGTAACCCTTCTGTTCTCTAGTTATGTCAGTGCCTCATGTCTGTGGATCAGATTCATTTCTGATGTGTTCAGTTAGTTCACTACAAAATATTTTAACAATTATAAAAAGCTTCACTGGTAAATTTGGGTGATCTTTCCCTATCTGAGTGATTTTCCTTTTAAAAGAACAGTGGTTTGTTACTTGTTAAATCCTGGGTTTTCAATATCTTAAACAATACTTGCACAAGTGTTGAATAGATAAATATTGTGACACACCACATTCAAAAACATGGTTTAATTAGATGATGTATTCATTTTTGCCTTTTGTCATTTCAGAACGTATAAGAGTGGTTCAGGAGTCAACAACAGAAGAACAGAGCTGTTTCTAAAGGAGCATGAGCATCTTAGAAAGTAAGTCCACAGCAGTTTACCTGGCTGATTACTCAATGCAGCTCAAATTTAATTGTTTTTGTGGAGCTTTACCAGTAGATAAAATTAACTATACAAACACACAGCCCTTTTTCCCCTTCCTGTTGGACTTGTTTCTATTTGATAATGCCAAAATAACAGGTAATAATTTCTCCAGAGATTTTCTTTCAGTTTTATACTTTCCTGAAACTTAGAAGGTTATGTGCATTTTCTGAGCATTTTATAGAATCGCCTTTTCAACTGCATGACTTTTGTCAAATGTTCTGTGTCCATCCACAAACATCTTGCAATATCAAGCAGGAGTTTTGGCCCGGTCGTCTTGACAGAACTACTGTAACTGAGTCCGTTTTGCTTACACACACACACACACACGCACACACACACACACACGCACACACACACACACACGCACACAACTTTGCAGTGCTGTGTCTGAAAATAAAGACATCTGTTGAAAATAACACTTTTACTGCTGCAGGCAGCTTCTTCACTCCTTTTGTCTTCCCTTTGATTCACACACATATATATATATAAAGCTCATTCATAACACAGAACCCATCTTCTTCCTGAACAGTACCGGTTGGACATTCCCATTTTGTTTATATTTGCATATAATTGAATGACCAGATGGCGTGGAAACTTTGGGCATCTGAAAATTGTTTCCAAAAATGAACCAGACTTATGAAAGACCATGGTTCTCTTGATGTCTTGGATCATTTCTTTCTGTTTTTCCATTATATCTCTGTTTGAAGTGTTGCCTAAAAATACATCCACATTCATTTAAATAAATGCTTCAGATTGTTTCATGTTTAGTATTGTAACACTTGCAGTGCAATTACCGTATACAGAAGCAACACATCGCTTTTATGATCATTGATGATATCAGTTTTTTATTCACATTGCATCCTGAAACTGTTAAGCTTCGTTTCTTATGACGCAAAAGGTCAAATTATAAACGTCATCAAGTGTTTTCTTGCTGTTATTTGGCAGAGCATGGAGAACTGTCAACAGCGTGTGCTTTGTGAAATCTCTCTCTCTGCGTTTGAGAGGTGTGAGATGCGCCCTGTGTGGAAAGGAAAATGAAATATCAGCAGGGCACACATTGCCGTGCACACAAGTTCAAACAGAAAGCAAATAAACCACCAATGGTTTCTGGTCAGACTTCTAGTCAATTGGAGCTTATACAAAATGATGAAATTAAAGTCTGTTCTTTTTCAGAATTTTTGTTTCCAGGTCTTAAAACTAAAACTGAAGAAACATCCCGTCAAAGTCTTAATTTTGTTAGACAGACTTGCTTTTGGTGCAAACATGATTTGGGAAAGAGTTTACTTGATTTAAATATACACACTCCTCCAAATTTCTACACCCTTAAACACCCATAAGTACATCTGAAATATTGGGAAGCACAAATACTATATTATCTGCACTTGAGAAGATTATTTAGCTTGATGTGTGGGAGTGATGAGGAATAAGTAGAAGATTTACTCAACTTTGTTTTAACAGCCAGAGGATGGTAGTAAATCTGTATTAAACACAATTATTAATCTTAGTTGCTAGTTTCTGTGTTTTAGACTAAGATGGTGATATGAAGACTTAAAAGAAAAAGATAATTTGAAAGTAGCAGTACATCTCAGCTAAATATAATACCATTAAATTTTGATTTACCGATTCTAGCAAAAACAATTTTAAAAGTGAAGCATATTTAGGAATTGATTACACAAATTGATTTACAAAGTGTAAACAACGCCATGTACTGCACACTGTACAGTACTTTGTAATACTTTGTAAGCTCATTTTTGGTCTTATGTGGTAATTTAAAACAAGAACATTTAGTAAAATGAAAAATGTGATAATTGAACTAAATGGCAAAAAAATGAAACATGAAAGAATATTTGAATGTATCAATATGAACCTGCATGCATTAAGACTACCATGCTGGGTTTGCTTATTTTGGACTTGAGCTGTTTGGGTTGTTTCCTATTATGGTTAAAATAATTGGCAACATTTTCAGCATAATTTAAATTGACATCTAAAACCTAAAAGTGAACCTTGTGGTTTAATTAGCAGTTTGAAAAACATAAAAGATATTATAACATTAAGCCTATTTTGAGCTAAACACTCTCCCTTTTCACAAGAAAGGCACTTAGCCTTTCTTGTTAACCCATCAGACACGCCAAGATATTGATTGTGAAATTATACATTTAAGCCACCACCCATATTGTATGGGAAGAATGAAAGGGAGATTGAAGAAGAGGGTAAAATTACACATGATTGGTTTAGGGCTGTAAACATTCAACAGGGATTGAAGGGAAACAATCTGAGCTGATGTCTAAAGACTTTCTGAAGGCAGAGCACAGATGGTTGCTAAACAAGAGATTAATGAGTTCAAATGTTTTGGTCTAAAGTTACGTATTAACTTTAGATAATACGTAACTGGATGTAATTGGATCAGAAACCCTCTGTTACCTTTAGGAATTTACATCCAATCTGCTCTTTAGGACAGCAGATTAGATGTAAATTTTCTACATTAGAGGTGTTTAAAACACCACAGATTCTTAACATGTCATTATTATGGAAAAAAGCCTGTCGGTGAAGTGCGTCACATCACAATCCCAACACTCTGACTTCACTTTCAAACAGACTTTGCACGTTTGGTGGAGTCAGTGCTCCACATGTATTGGCATTAAACCAACACATTTCAGTTTTGTCAAAGGATGTAAACACTTTAAAAGGCATCCTTTGTTAATGCACTGAAAGCAAACAGTCCATTATGATCAGCGGAGTTGCATTTCCCAGTAAGATATTGGAAAAATGTTCATAATAATTGGTTTGTTATTAGCTGAAAGTTATTTTCTAACTGGTTCAAGTGAGTTTGCAATGTTCTGGTCGTTAATCTGTAAAATCCTGTTTCCATTGTTTCTTCTGTCCTGTTGGAGGGTTTTGGGCCTGTGTGCACACAATCACAGGCAGGCTTAAACCCAACCGCTCAACATAGCATTGATGACAAATGTGCCACATAAACATTTCTCGTTCTTGTCCCAAGCAGTGACATTTTTCTGTCTCACAATCAGTGAACTGTGTTGGTTTCAGAACTTAAAACAAAAAAATCTCTGACCATAATGCTTCTTAAAAAGAAAAAAAAGAAATCTTTCCATGAGTTTGTTGCTTGTGTGCAGAAAAAGACAGGAAAGCATGTGGTTGTCGTGGGTTCATTCATCATGCTGGGAAAGGCAATTAGCTTGAAACTAATGAGCAGTTTAATGACTGCAGCAAAACACAACTGGTGAGGTAAAAACGGATGGAGCCCACTTAAAGCTAAAACCACAGAAAATCCCATTTGAATGAGCACAATGGCAAAAGAGATGGCTAAGGGGACAAAACATAAATATTTCCATCTATTTCATATCGATAGGGAAAACATAATCAATATTGGGTCATCTCATTTGCCGACTGCTTTAATTTTCTCTTCATCTTCACTCAGATCTGTATTACATAAGAAGCAGTGAGACACTGAAATCATGTCATGGGCTCCCAATAACACCTGTGTTTATATCACAACCTGGTAAAAATCCAGTAATAATGACTTTGTCTTCAAAGTTTCTGACCACAAACACAAAGCTACTTCAACTTACAATGAAATGCTGTGAAGTGTATAGCCAATTTACAATTTTTACTTTAGAAAAATGATGTCTAATCAGTGTCGTTCTCTCTGCTCTGCCTCCAAACTACAGCTCAGACCGGCTGATGGATGACACAATAAGGTAAACCTTAGCTTCTGTCTTATGTGTGAACTCGTATTTTGCAATAAAAACCTCTCCCATCTTCCATAAGCTTTGACTAACGTTGCATGGTTAAAATATTTTGCTGCTAGGGTTAGGCTGATTGTTTGCAAAAAGTCTTGGCTATATGACAGAAATTATAGTCCAGAGAAAGAAACATGACAATCTAAGGATATTTTTGGTTGGTGGAAGTGAATAATTGCCCACCAGAATAATCTGTAGTATAAAAAAGTATTTAATACTGCTCTTGGGGAATGATGAGTTTCTGTTTGCGAACTATATTCAAAACAATATTCAAAATATAGTTTTTGTCATTCATGCTGTTGAATGAATGGCAAACTACAAAGACTCAGCTTTGCATTTGAAGCTGAGGCAATGTCACAGTGTAAAACAGATATTTTAAAAATAAAGACAAAATGATTTGAGTAAACATTTTAAACTGGCATTAGCATCTTGTGTTAGTGATCAGGGTGGCTGGCATTGTTAAAACAACAGAATGTAGATCTTTACACAAACTCTGAGGAATCTAAAAGATTCCCACCATTTTCACATTTAGCAAAGCAATAAAAAAAGCAAATCAGTGATATAATCTACCTTCCTGTTATGTCGTACTTGCTGCCTGAATGAACAATGCTATAGAAACCTTGAACTTCTATCACCTTTCTGACTGTATATATAAACACTTCAGTGATGCTAAAAGGAGCTAGCTTTGAGTCTTCTACCTTAAGTAGTAACATCTCAATTTAACTTTGTTGTCTTGCAAAATATATTGAAAATCACTAGACAAAATATTAATACTAGGCAAAGTGCTTGGACTGCAATACATATTAGCCAACTGTATAAGAACCATGGACTCACACTATACTTAGCAGGAATATATTTGGTAAGTTATCTTTGTTTTATTCAGTAGAATTGACAAATTGTGTTTGCTGATTTATAGTTGAGCCCAATTTTTTTCATATCCCTAACAGATTTAAAAGAATTGAGATTGGCAGCTATCAAAATATAATACAACAATGAAAGAAGTATCAATTTTGAAAGAGAATGTGTTTGTATTTTAAATTAAGAAATGGCTTGTCCAGAGTTATTCAAAACCTTCTTGATAATCAGTGGAGCAAAATCATTATTAGCACTGCAGAAATTAAACCCTTATCATAATTGCATGTTTCCACTGGTATTTTGATCATTCATCTTTGGGTATGAACACCTTTTTAGTGGCTGAAATAACTCTGGCATACATTAGAGAACAGTATAGTTAAAACAAACTGCTAAGTTTTATTTTCTTTTTAGCAAGGCAACAATCCGTCTTCTTTGGATTTAGCCTAAAGTAAACCTGAGGCAGAGATCTCCACTCTTTGCATTCAGTGTCTCCTTATCCTCAGTCTCTATTCTCATGAGGTGGTTTACACAGAGATCAGGGCTGGTCGAGGTTGCTGGAGTCAGCAAAGCGTTTCCTCCTGACTTAGGGGAACATGATCCCTAAAACACACCTCTGGGCCAACGCTGCGGACCGTACCTTCAGCAGCCTGCAGTCACAGGAGGGGCCGGGGCCTCGCCCACTCGTACTCCTACTCATATCTCCTTCTGCACGCTGAAAATTTGTGCTGACTGTGTTTTTTATATCACTCAGTTACAACAAATATTTCTGGTAAACAACTGCAGTGATGTCATTGGGCTTATCTTCTATGAATCCGTCTTCCTACGTTGGGAGAGGTAGATTTTTATCCTGAAAATACTGAAATATTTATGTTAAATGTTATAGCTGATAAATATAACTGTAAGTAACATTTGTCAAGGCTGGTCCACCAAACTCTAATGCATTAGTTAAGTATTCAAAGACTGGCTCAGTGTCTTCTATTGATTCGTGTGTGTCTATCTGCTGCCAAAGACTCTGGCTAAAACTTTTGCTCACTTGCACTTTCGTCCTTTGAAACTTGCTGAAGTCCAGATTTGAGAGCAAGAGATGCCCAAGATAGCAGTGGAACTCCAAAGTTGGAGATCCATTAAGAAATCGGACCAAAATCAGAGAATTACTGCTTGATTGACCTTCAGCATTGACCGGTGTGGTGGAAACTAAAAGATCTGTTGTCTCCTTTCTATGCGTGGTGTGTAGACAAGACACAGTCTGAAACTTGTGTATGTCACTTTCCATGCAAAGGTTGTGTTTAAAAAAAAAAAAAAAAAAAACTTGATGGGAGAATGTGCGTTCGCTCACGCAATCTCTGACCTATACATACGCTCATTTTGTTGATGACCATTAAATAACGTTGATTGGCTGAATCATTTAAATATACCTCAATATCCATGAAGTACTTTACTTTGACCAATTATGGTTGAATGGGAAAATTGCTTTTTGGTGTTAATTGTTTTAGAAATCTGGATTCTTTGGTGTACGCCAATGTACACTTTCACTCTCTCTTCTACGAAATGTTTTATAAATGAGACTTCTGATCCTTTTCGAATTGTCATTTACGTTCATTAAAGCTGCAAGAGGGAGCAGCATTTTCAGAACAGAACAAAAAAGCTAAAGGAGATGTGCATGAAGGGTTTGATATTATGCCGATATTAGATTCTATATTTCTTAAAAGAACATCAGAATCATCTGAGATCTGTGTTGGTAGGTCAAAGATTTCCTTATATCAAGGATAAGAAACACTTTTTACATCTCTAAAGAAATCTGTGTTGTTTGCAGTAAAATGGCACTTTATTAAAATGTTGCAGTATTGCCTCTTGCTCATTTATCTTGTCTCTTTCTTCAGCATTGCAATGGCGACCAAGGAGAACATGACCTCACAGAGGGGCATGCTGAAATCCATACAAAGCAGGGTGAACACTCTGGCCAGTATCCTTTACACTCCACACGGGTCTCCCTGTGTGTGCTGCTGCTATTTAACAACCTGTTTTTTTGTTTGTTGTTTTAACAGAAAAGTAGAATTGATCACATGTATTGAGAGATATTGCGCACTGGTAGTACAGTGGGTTTTCATTTGATATTTTCTTTGACGTTTTGACTCTCAGATCGTTTCCCAACTATCAACAGTCTCATCCAGCGAATCAATCTGCGAAAGAGAAGGGACTCCCTCATCCTCGGCACTGTGATCGGTGTCTGCACCATTCTTCTCCTGCTCTATGCTTTCCATTAACCTCCCCGGTCAGACGATTTCTAACAAGGCAGGACTCCTCTGCTCTTTGTAGCATATGAAACCTCACCTCCTCCCCAGAGGCGACGCCCGGTGATCGAAGGACCACGGAGGTTCCAGAGCAGAGAGACATTAAGCTGGTCCTAGTCTAGGACAGGACCAAATTTGTCCAATAAGTTCCCAATGAGCCAGCATTTAACAACGAGACAGATTTAGGGCTGGTGGTCGCTTCTTCTTCTTCTTATACCCACAAGGAAATGGAGACCAAAACTACAAGTGAGACCAGTTAATTTTTATTTGTGGACAAGCTTTGTGCTTTTTTTCTAATAAGATCAGAAACTAAAGCTGTCTCGTTTTAATAAGGAGGACGAAGGATTTTTCTTTTCTTTTTCAGTTATTTTTAATGATTTTGGGGGAGTCATAATTCATTGTAAGCTGTAAAATGTGAATTAATAAATTATTCAAATCAGTATGTGTTTTAAAAAATGTGGAGTGAGTTAATTTTTATTTTGTTGTTTTAAGATGAGCCGTTTATGATAAAGGTTTAGTACCAGGAGGTACAAACATATTCAATACTGTTCATTACGACCCTACCTGGTCGTAATGAAAGCCTGTTGGTTCACACAAAGATAAAAGTATAAAAACAATTTAGAATGTCATACTATAGACTATACAACAAAAAAAAGATTTTTAGTCCTTTGGTTTCTTTGAACCAAAGGACTCTGTAACTGTGTAGAAAAATGTACAAAATGTTCTATTTGAGCTTTAAAAACATGTAATCCTATGAAGTTAGCACAGTCTTAACCTTTTCCTGCCTAAATTTATTGGCAGTTCTTTACGAAATGTATTTTTTTTCTGACAAGCAGATGCTAAGTTAATTAAATTGGTAATTCAAATATAAATCTAGGTATGATGTTGATTGGCAACATTAGGCCGAATTTAGCTTTATAATATAACAAATACTCCATGCTTTTCTAGAATGTAGCTGATTTTATTAATGATAATGTTGCTGAAAAGGGAATTTGATTTGAATTACTGCATAACTTTCTGTACAGTTTATTCTGGTACATGGTTTCAATTCAGAAACCATGGCAAGCTACCCGGTCTTATTGTTTCTGGTTATTATTTTATTTATTTTTTCCCTCCTTATTAAAAGCAAGCCTCTCTCACTGACATTTTCTTTTCAATGTGAATGAATGTGAACTCTATTGCATGTACCAAGAGTTGCATCTGTAATTTTAAGCAGAAGAGGGCTCTATATGCAGACATGTAGATTAAAGAGGGCTGAATGTAAGCATACGCCACACTTTTCAGATTTTTATCTGTAAAACAGATTTATTTTTAAGTTGTTACTTCACAAATTGCTTCAATTTGTGTTGGTATATTAGATAAAACACCATAAAGTTTGGGGATGTAACATGATCCAGTGTGGAAAGTTAAGCAGACAAATCTAAAAACAAGAGGGCAAGTGTTCATAAAGCAACAACCCAGCCAGTTATTTTTGTGGCATAAAACGAGTCACTTCAGTTGACAAATTACAGTTTCTATTCACCTCCATCAGATTCTTTGAACATAGACTAGCTGAGGTATTATGAAAGGTTTTCACTCTTTAGATGTCAATCGCATCGTGACGGCCAGTTTATTCAAGACGGTCCTCTTAAGAGGCAAACCGTGTACTAAAGCCAGCTTTCACATTTATGCATGGATGTAAGATGACGGCGGAGGTGGAGCTCTTAAATATTTGAATGTCCCAAACTCATGCACATGATCCGGGCTCCTTCATGCGTTCTGCCCCACCAACTCCAGAGAAGATATTTGCCTGAAGCATTTCTGGTTTTATGGCTTTCATCACTTTCATCATCCAAGACGATATTTATTGGTCAGTGTCTTTGTGGAGCAAGGCGGACTTTATAGACAGGTGGACAATCAGGCCACTCCTGTCCCTCATGGGACAGCCATGAATTATATTTTTCTCTACTTCACTTTCTTCTGCCATCTGAATCTTTTGCAGTCATAATAAATATTGCTTATCAGAAACTGCTTCTTGTTCAGGGTTATATCCAATAAACGCAGCAGCTTTGCGCTGTACTCCAAGCCATAGGAATGGGACTGCAGCCAAAGTAGTCTGCAATGGAAATATATTGGTTTTAAGATTAAAAAAAAAAACCCTCTTGCACCTTTCATTCTGAGTCTCTGAAAAGTGGAAATATTAAAAGTAGTGATGTGTTTTGTAGCAATGGATTGGGCAGTTGGTGAAAAAATGTTTTTATGGCTTCAAGGTTTTGTTGGATATTCATAATGCTTTGATCATATTAAATGATAAAGTTGAATTTCAATTTTCCATAAATTTAAAACATTCACATCTATATTTTTCAATTTTCTGACACTCCTGCAGCACATAGTGGTAGGAGAATAATGTTGTGGGAAAGCCTTTCTTCATCAGGGACAGAAAAATCTGAGAGAGACTGAAGATAATCTGAGTGGAACAGAGGTCCACCTTTCAACAGGACAAGGAAATCAAGCATACAATGAAATGGTTTAGATCAAGGCATGTTGAGGTGCTAAAATGGTCCATTGCAACAAGAAATATATTTATTTTACAGCTTTTTTATCTCCACCAGGGATTCCAGTAACTGCGTAGGGAGCTGTATGCATATAGCATTTAACATGTAAACTTACAGGCAGTCCAGGCATCCTTTAAATCTGGAAGTTATCATCAAAACACAAAACTCAGACCATGCATGGTAACATTTATTTCTCACATGCAAAAAGTACACCACAGAGGTGAGAACCATCACATACAGTATAATATAAAAAAAACAAAAAAACAGTGATAATAGAGGTGAAAGGTGAACAGCTGGCTCCTAAACACCAGAACCACAGAAGAAGAAAATTCAAGTGAATCTGGAGCTACGGTCAGTAAACATGGGGAGTCTTTGGATTTTTGCTGCTTCTGGATGTTCAGATGGAGTATTATTATTATTTTTTTTTTCTGCACAGCTATGACTCAAGTCTGCAACTTACATTGCTGATGTTCACTCGAGGACTTTGGATTGTATTAGCTGTATTGTTTCAATTGTTAAAAGCCCTTAAATGACCATTAGAATTCAGCAAATGGCATCCAGTTAATTGCATTTTAGTTTTAATGGGGTAAAAAAAGACACTTTAGTAGCTACAGAAAAACAACTCTATTGAATAATGCATCATGATTCACTGATTTTTATCTGAGCTTTGGAGCATAAGCCTTTTCATATGTCAATACAACATCTACATGACTCTAAACACAGTAATGAGTTTTCTCTTAAAGTGACGAATCCAGACAACGTGTCGTGCCATGATTTTAAGTAAGTCTTTTTAAATGCTATTTATTCTTAGGCAAACTCGTAGACTTGCTCTTTTACAAAAATAAGTGCGTGTCAGGCTGCTTGGCCTTTTACATGCAAAGGTATTGCATATATAGTTTTCCATATAAATACATTACATAGCCATACAAGAAGAATGGTAAAACAACCAGTAAAAGAATGGATCTTAACAGTCAAAGTATAGCAATGTAAAATGTGTTAAAAGTTTGTAAATGTAAAAAAGACTCTGCAAAGATGAAAGGTCAGATGAAACTGGGGGAGAACAGTGTTTGTAATAAAGGCTTGATTCATATATGGTGCAAGACGTGCTTTTAACTGTCCATAAGGACAAAATACACAAATACCGGTTCAATGTGCAAACCTGTCCGTCCCTTAAGGAGGGGAAACAAACAATAACAGTCTAAAAGAAGGCAGAGTACTGGGAGGTCTACATTCAGGCATGCAGTTGGTCTCGTTTTTCTTCAGTTGGAAAACAAAAAGATTCAAGACAAAAGAAAGAGTTTTTCTTTCACAAACCCTTAAATTTACATCGATTTTTCTTCTTCTTTCCAATTCAGATGGCGTCAACAAACCCAGCAACACTTGGGATACAAACATTTTATAAAATCAAAACTATCTATTCATTTATCGATTCCCTTACCTCAAATAGATATTTTTTTTCCTGTGTATACTTCGAGTGCAAGACGTTCATTTAGGATATATGAAGATTAAATGAGCTGTCCGAAGTTCAAAGACCGTATTTTAAAGGAGCCCCCTCGCAGACAGAGAAAAGTCCATCATTCATCCGCTTTACATTTACAAATCATCCTCTTCATGTTCAGAAGTCCATTGTTCAAACAGGAGAAATCATCCTCCTTTAATAATCACACAAATCTGCATTCACTCCTTCCTCTCTTTTTCGAACTCGAACAATTCAAAAGCAGGATATTCTGTCAGGCAAATGATACTGGGATCTAATGCATGCATCTTTCAGTGATATATATACTTTTATGGTTTACTTGTTGCACGACAGTCATTCATGACTTGTCTACATTTTTTTCCTAGCTGAAGTCAATCTTGATGCTGTAACTTCATGGCATAGAGTAGGGAATCATACTCCATATTTGTGGTTTGGCTTCGACGTTGTATCTTTATTTTCTCCGAGCTTCTCATGGTTGTTACTTAAGAGCTGGAAAAGAAAGGAAGAGGGGAAAAAGAGAAAGGAGTGTTAAATCCATTCATACTTGGCAAATGTGCAACAGGGTAGCAGGAGATGTATATACAGGATTCTGCTGAAGCTCTAAACTACCTTTTATTTTTTATTTGATGCAACATTTGAGCCACACAGTCTTGTGATCTTTTAAAGCGGACTACTAGAAGGCTCTCTTATGGTCTTTTCCTTTGATTTTTTTGTTGCCTTTTTGTTAACTTTTTTTTGTTGTTTAGTCTTAACATTACAGAAAAACAATTGCAACATATGAAGAGTCATTCTTCCATATCTGAAATGCTTTCCCATATTATTTCATGTGATAATTTGTGAACCAATGTGTAATATGTGGGAATTATATTGTGTGGCAACATGTTAAAACATATACATCAAGTCTTCATTGTCCTTGTCACTTTCTACAAAAGAACAACAAAATTTTAAATGTGTAAAATTGTGAGGCATCCAAGTTAAAAGAGACAGCAAATAATATCTTTCATTTGTGGAAATAATATAATGTTTCAGATCTCGCAATCTAATTTTCTAGAAACGTGAAAAGTATATTAGAAAACCTTGACGTGAAATGTTTTCTTATATTACTCCAAGGAAGGAAATTATATTGTGCCGTTACATGTAAAACCTTTCAGTTATACTCGTGTGTGGGGATTATATTGTGTTTCAACATGTAAACACATCATTTGGACTTTACACAGTTGTAGGCAAATGTGAAGCACACTTGGGAAAAGATTTCACATGTAACGTTTATCAAAACGGAATCTATATCACATATGTGAAGCACATGTGGGAAGGTTTGCTACATGCGAAATGTTTTCCAGTGTAGTTCACATGTAGACATTTTCAGTATAATAACATGTGAATCAGTCACCCACTATACATTCAAAATGTAAAATATTTTCCCATATATTTCACATTATTTTACTTGGAAATTTCACATTTTCACATGTGAAATGTTTTCCAATGTGATTCATTTAAATCTCTCAACCTACCTAACTAGCCTTTTACTGTCGTCCCAATGATTTGATGTTGGGTTATGACAAGATCTCATCTCCAGTTTTTCTAGAGTTATTGCTAAAAACACACATCGTTCCCATGGACAAAATGTTGTGGACTTTCTCATCGTGGGAACTAAAAAATAATTTTCTAAGCTCAATGCAATTGGATGGGTTCTTCTAGATAGAAAAAGTGTTACCTACTGGTGTCTTTAAATTGTATTACGTGAATGTCATGCAGTGATTAGATTGTGTTGGAGTGTTATTAAACTCTGAAATATCTGGTCAGCGATGTTTGTGTACCTGAAAAGTGAACTGTGGTGTAGACGACGATGATGAGCAGTCCCAGGAAAATGGAGACGATGCTCAGCAGGCGAGCCAGTCGACCCAGCCTCCTGGCCCCGTCTACATCCCCGTTCTGAAGACTGTTTCTCGACTGGAACACACAAAAGAAAAAACTTAGAGCAGAACCGAGTTTTAAACAATCCAACAATATCCTCGATTTATTAATCTGATTGTTGACACGAAAGTTTCAGGACAAATGAAATATGAAAAAAACCCAAATATAAAGAACTAAAAAAAAAGACTGAATGGATTGGATAAAGAGTCTCTGTGTGTATATTTGAGGCTTGAACTTTGAGTCATTTTAACACACAAATATCCAAATCTAATCTGTACCACTGTAGTTCTGCCACAAGTTTTCTTCTAGGATCTCCTTGTGTTCAGTTCCAACCATCTCCATATCAAGTCTGACTATGTAAAAACACGTCTGCACTGCATGATGATGTCATTACCATCTGTCTTGGTAATGTGGGAGAGCATCTATAAATCGGCCAAGGTGATCGAACAATACTTGCATGTAAGACTGATCTTGTCCACCCATATTTTCTACCAAAGGTCTAAAAATCAGCCACTGTCCTCTGTTGACTGACAGACCAACTCACAAGGTCATGTCTACACGTTCACAGTAAACAACAGTCACCCCACTATTACCAATTGGTGAATTACTTGCTATGTTTAGCAACATCTCAGGTGAAAAAAATCGGTATCAGCCAAAACTGGAATCAACAGGTCAGGCTTTTTAAAGATCGATGATCTCTGATCGGCCGGAAAACTGCAATCAGTGCACCCCTATATGGAAGGATTGTTCATGCGTTTCCTAGACACTGCATACATTTTGTTTACATGTTGGAATCTTTCGATAAGCTAAATCACATAGAGTTTACAGGAAACTATGTAAAATCCAGGGAATGTTCCATCTTAACTACACCTGCTCTTCAATAGTTTCACATTAAAGTATTAATCAAGTTGATCTCCATCTTTAGAGAACCAGAGAAAAGTGCAGTCCTACAGTGCAACACTGTTGAGCTGTTTAATTCTTCCACAGCCCTTTAGGGTACAGTGCCAATAAAAAATTATTCCCAGCTGTCACTGGTGAAATGGTCTTTTTCAGATTGGCATTTCGGGATTGATGGAGGATTGTGCCTCGCAGAGCCAATCAGAACAGAAGAGAGCACAACACTGCAAAGGTGCTGTAATTCATTTTTATGCTGTATGTATAACGCTTTATTTTCACCACAGACACGGAGACAGGGTGATTTATGTGTATGCTTGTGAGACATGATGAATGGGAAGCCTCATGTCCTCACTCTGCAGTTTCATTTGGGAGTCTTAAAACAGAAAAGCTTGCATGCATAATTTCTCTGCCTTTCTTTCCTTCTTATTGTATCGTCTGGCAGTTTCATGTGCTTTAGACTCAGGAATACCATGTTCATTTCAAATGTTGAATACTAGAAATGCATTGATCTCATTTATGCTCATGTCTCTCGTAAATGTATGCACACATTCATTCACAAGTGTTTTTGGTAATGTTTTTCATCTATTGGTAGGTAACCCTGTAGCTTACCATTAAATCAACATTAAATTCACATAAAATAACCCTATGGGCCTTTTCTGTTTGTAATAATCTGAAATTATGAAAATAGTCAAAAAAAAAAAAAAAGGTTGAAAATAAAAAAAATTCATAATGATAAAAGAAATGAAAGAAAATCACAAACAATACTTTCCTGAAGATTTACTGGCATCTCCAGTGAAGATGTATAAAAAGCCTTATGAAATAAAACTTATGTAGCGCTTTTCAACCCTCAAAGAGTTCCCAAAGGTGCTTTACAACGAAATCAGTCATTTCCATTCACAAGCTGATGATGCCAAGTTACAGGATTGTAGCCACAGCTGCCCTTGTCTGACTCTCTCTCGCAGTCAGACAAGAGAGAGAGGGAATCGAACCGGCAACCCACTGATTGCAGGGCAACCACTTTTATAACATTTCACAAGGTAGCAATCATGATGTGGAATGATTCATCCCCACATCATGAACCATTCCATTTTGCACAATCCAGTCCTTTTACATCTCTGTCCTTCAACAACAACTAAAAGCCAACTGAGGTAATGCGCTTTAAAAATGGACTCTAAAGGGCTACAACTGTTGGGGTTAATATCAACAGAAAAGTGTCATTTTAACATTTAGATAATTGAAGCACCAGACCACAGAGCAAAGTCCTGACGTTAAATTAAACATGAAATGTCACATTTCAGAGCTTTCACACAAAGACTTCTCTGATCAATTCTTAGGAGCTGTTCATGCAGGCTTGTCTTTGCAACACACCAGGAAACAGAGCTGTTCCTCCCCCTCATCTTTATTAAATTACACAGTTCCTTTTTTTTTGTAACTCAATTTCAAAGATAAAGTGCTATTAAAACACGGGTTGAACAGTAATGCATGTTTCGTCTTTGCCTCTTTCATTTTAAGAATAAACTTTTTTTTTTCTTAATGACACTCAGGAGTGTGAATGTTGTCTCTCTTCAGTTAATTGACACTTGAGTCTACAGAGCTGGGATTGGCTCAGTGTTAGATAGGATTACACTGCAGAAGGACGGAGAGATAAAAGGGCTTGATGAAGTAGCTCCTGCAGGCCTCTGGAGGTGGGGGTTTCCACCACTCTGACGATGCTGGCAAGCCATCATAAATCACTGCACTGGAAATGCTGACAGGTGTTTATGCCTTCAGCTATTTTCAATTAAAATGTGTAAATTTACCATTGTTTTGCACATGCTTTATTTGAACACCTTTCAATTCTATTAAAGCCTTCAGTTTTCTTCTTGCTATCAACAATAGTGAGTCCGATGATGCTGAAATAAATATCAGTTGTCCCAGTGAGATTTTCCTCAAATGTTCTCATTAGCATCTTTTATCTAAAGCCACAGTTTGCTGAGTTGTAACAAATAATTAAAATTACCTCATTGCTCAGAAGAAGCAGTCAGGAGAAGGGTACAAAAAAAAAAAAATGCAATGGTCACATTAAAGCGCAATTGGCAATTGGAGAAAACACTCCCAAAACTTTTTATTTCTTAATTCTCATACAGTTCTTAGAGGGTTTAATAGTGTGTTTTAGGTCATTGTCATGTCGCAGATTTCAGTTCTGCTTGAGTTTTATTTATTTTTTTTGCAGTTGGGTCAACATTTCCAACATACAGCCTCTGAAGCAGGCTCTGAGGTTTCCAAATCATGGAAACCTTCCCTGCGTCACCCTGCAGTGGTATATTTGGTTTATGCCAAACACATCCTCTGTTCTGGTGTCCAAATTATTCAGTTTTAGAGTCATCTATGTAAAGAACATTAAGTCAGAATTCCTAGTCTTATTCTGCGTTAACATTGACAAATTGGCCTTCAAGTTTTCTTAGAGACCAAAGGCTTCCTCTTTCTGACTGTAGATGCAACACACATCCAAGAACCTGCTGTAGGTCCTGTGATGATATTTTAGGCTTTTTGGTAACTTCTTTTAGCATATTGCAGTTGGCTCTCAGAATGGATTGTCTTTTAATAGCCTATCTTTTAGTAATCAAATACACACACACACACACAATTTGAACACTTTTAAATCAACCTGTCCACTGTCACATTCTTTTGGATCAGAGCAGCTATTTTGAATAACTGCACAGTATTCATGTTGAAAATGTGCGCTAACTCTACAGTATTTTTATTCTTTATTCCGTTTTTATATATTTTATATTCTACCATTGTGTGAATCTACTTCATTTGGTTGCCTGTGACTTGTCACTGTTGTGTGACAATAATGGTATTTCTATTCTATTCTATTCTATTCTATTCTATTCTATTCTATTCTATTCTATTCGATCTCTGTATCAGGTCAAATAGAACCTGATACAGAGGTTCTATTCGACCCTCTGTCGAATAGTTGGTCGTATGTTGGTAGTTGTTTAGCATGTCCTCCACTTGAGCTCCTATGACGTTACCATGGTGTTCACTTTCATGTGATATGTTCACATTTTGGCACCCTGTGATGGACAAGCTGTCACAGGGTGTCCTATTTTGTCCACATGACTGCATAAAGTGCCAAGATGTTAACAGACCAAAAATAAATATCGCTACTGTTTTATTTGATTAATTTTCCCCAAAATGTCTGTTTGTTTTTCGTTTGAAATTTAAATAACATCACATGAAACGTGAAAAAATAAATAAATAATGAAAATGATGTATTACGCTCATTCCTTACAGTATGGATTTTGAACAGGACTGTGTATACTCTATAGATCAACTCCAAAGTGTGTGTGTGTTTTCTTTTTCATCCTTTGCATGCAGAGACACACTCGTGTCTCACCTCTATGACTGTGATGTGAAGCTACGGCACAAACTCCCGGTACAACCGGTATTGATCTGGACTCGCATCACAAAGGAGAGCAGCATCAGCACCCTGAATCAATGCAAGTCTCTTTCAGAAAACGCTGCTTATTCATCCTGCTTAGAGAAAACACGTTAATGAAATAAGGAAGATTTACGTAGACAGTAACACTTCCTCTCAGCCATGACAAAATGCAGAAAAAAAACAAGGAAAGGCTTTTGTCTAAGCATTCTTATTTAGGACATATGTTTTCCTACTTGATTAATATCTTTATTGATTAGAATAAAGGCACAACTGGTGATATTGGATTTCACAATGTGAAATCCTGCCCTTAAAATGCCTTGACTTCTCCCTGTGTGTTCACACTCAGCACACTCTATAGTCTCTCATGTGTTAAAGCAGAGGAAGGTGGAGGCTGGTGAGGCAGTAAGTGCTGTTTTTTTCTGTCTCTCATCATGAATAATGAAGAACTACCAGCAGCCTGGTGAGAAGGAGCACCGTACAAAAGAAACCATTTTTGATTATATGACAACGTCACACAGTAACTCTCCATGTGGAATCATTATTTAGTACAAAACATGATTTATTTACATATTTTTACAATAGGACATAAACTTTACATTGGGCATATAATGTTTTTTTTTTCATGTTTATGGTGAATAAACATAGTTCTTATAGAGAAATTGAGCCTGTATAATGTTTTGATCTTTTTTGTTTAAAACATTTTTATCTGGTTATTTGGGCCTTGAGGATCTCTGAGCTGCTAACAGGAGTTTTTTGGTTTTTTTCATTTCTGCCTTTTTATACCAGACTCACCATTAAAGTTTTAAACCTCTTAACACGGTCAGATGATCAAATGTGTCAGATCCGTAAAGGCACTGCTCTTATTGCTGCAGCTGTAAGATGCCTTGCAGCTGCTGAACCAGCTTGTACATTTACTTTGCTCCTGTGGTTTAGCTTCTGAGGTTAACATACAACTTTTTTAGAAAAAAAGTTTGGGATTTTGAGAGGCAGGAGATTTCTCTGTTGGCATCCTTATTTAGTATGTATCCAGACTGACTTACTTCTAAGGCTGAAGCCGAGACCAGCAGACTCCTGCTGTATTTAAACTACCCCAAACTAAGTTTAAAGATTTTATTTTATTCATCTTTAAACTGTTATCACTTTTGAAATGGGCGGTGATTTATGTAGAAACAAATTCTTATGTACATGGGACATGGAGATTGGAGGCTTGCACCTCTGATATGCTTCCTGTGTGAAACATCTACTGTTTCCCACAGGAAACTTCTGTAATCTTTGAATTTTTCGCATCACTTCACTTTTTATGTCACTTATTCTTTACATCTTACATTATTCCAGTTTTCCATTTAGTGCATAAATATTCCAGAGGATTTTAGAGGAAGCAAGAAAGGAAGGAAGAAAAAAAGGAAGGAAACACAAACTAGCCTTATGTGTGTAGCTCAGAGAGGTTCATTTGATGAGCGTTCATAAGCATTTAGAATACTTTATAATACGTTATAACAAAATGTTCCACCACAAAGTATAGACATTTAAATCTAGCAGATGTGGCTTTACTTTGAACCCACTGATAGTTTGAGTTTAAGAGTGTGCACAATTACGCAACCTGGTCAAATAAATGACTCTGTGATTTAATATTATTGAGAAGTATGAGAAATATTCATTTAAATATGGTGTCATCCTTAGATATTTTGTTGCAGCACAGTCAAAAATTGCATTTCGTGCTCATAAAGAGTTCTTTTATGTCCAATAGAAAAGCAAGCAACAGAGTCAGCGTACAAACGTGACTCAGTTACACATGTTCTGTTCGGAGGAAGGATACCCAAATCTTTTACCAAAGTCAAAGAGTTTAAAAAGCTTTTATACCAAATGCTAACATTTGGTATAAATCTTAGAAATCTTAGCATGACTTTAAGCAGAATCCAAGGCTGCTCATTGGATTCTAGCAGAGCATTTCAAATCAAGTCAGCTCTTTAAAAGCACCTGGTTCTTCATTTGTTATTCTATCTTTGACTTTTTCAGAGTCCAGACACGTTCCTTTGACTTCCCCTCATTGCTGCTCTTATAATGTTTTAATGTTTCTCTTTTAGAGGTATCTGTTACTCTTCAGCCAAGGGAATTTTAAAACGAAGCGGTGAACTTACATTATAAGGGTTTATCTTGTGGTATCGGCCACATTACTGTTCATTTGATCACAATGGATGCTCTGTTATCCTGCTCTGACTCACTTGCACTTATATCTGACATCAGTGCAATTTCTCTGTCAGTTTTTTTTCTAATCAAGTGATAGGAACTACTTTATGGCCATTTGCTGTCTCTCTCACACCCATCTGCCCTTGATGTTTTGATCTTCCTTGGGAAGCCTGTATCTCCTTTCTCATTCCCTCAGAAAAGAGAGAGGATGCTGATGGCAGCCACGGAGCTGGCTAACTGCAGCAATCTGCCCTCTGCACAGAAACTAAATTGACTTCTCTCACCATCTATTGAGTTAGCGGCCATCTCCAGTTTCTACCTCCTTCACGTTTCCTTCTTCTTGCCCTCTGTCAAAGCTTCTCCTTCTCAGTACTTTCCCCATGAAACAGACTTGTGAATGTCAGTAGGTTTGTCACGACGGCTTGGGGAAATACAGTGTATACTGCCTAATATTACTTTAGTGTGTAGTGGCCACATGAGTGACATTAAGGAACTAATGGGTTTCCTCCATTGATTCTGCTTTGTTCTTCCAGGCATCTGAATTTGGCTTTACCACAGTAGAAGTAAAAAGAAAGATACTGTTCAGTGGCTACAAATACCGACCTGACAGAATTACTACAGATGGCTGTTTGAAATGTATGTTTGTGGGAATCCAGGAAGCTTGAATGAAAAGCAAAACTGGAATTGGTGTTTGGTTCAGTTTTCCCTTTTCATGTTGAGTGACTATTGACTCCCATGGAAGCTAAAGCTAATGGCTTGGATTGCTAAGTCCTCTGATACATAACAATTTATTCCATGATTTCAAGTAAAGCATGAAAAAATCTCAGAGTTGATTATATGTCCAGACTTACTAAATTCATTAGCATATGCAATTTCTGTGTTAAATACTCTGCAAAAGGACAGAAAAATGTACCTATCTAAAGGCATCCAACTGCCTGCCTCACCTCGAATCTGTTCTCTGCTAAATTATGGAAAATCAATTCATCATTAAATGTTTTTTAGCCATTTTATTGCCAGCGTACAGACAGGAGGAGTATGCTCTCATAGAGTGGCAGCCAGTGAAGTTAGTGAGCGGTTCCGCATCCCAGGTGAGGCTCAGCTTCCTGCTGCCTCACCAGCTGCGCTTCCGAACATTTGAATGGAAAAATGCAAAAAATCAGTGATTTTGAAGAAAAAAAAAATCAGAATTGGTTAAGCTAAATGAAAAAGAGGTACTTTATAATACAAACCACAGGATGAAAAAAGCAATATAAATTATTTTATAATTATATATTATTTTTTCATTATGACCGCACGTCACTGAAGGTACTTCTACAATTACAAAATAAAAATGAGTTCTAAAAAATAAGACTGACTGCATCATGCAGAGATTTCAAGTGAAAACATCTAGAGAAAAGGGGAATATACTGATTATTATAAACTAGACTGGTAACTTAAGGTGATGCTGAACTTATGCTGTTGAGATTTGTACACATGATCTTTACTGTAATAACTGGAACAAGCACTGAGGTATTTACACTCCTTCACTACTTCCACTTCTTGTTTTAGGTTTCTCTGCCTTTCTCTTTCACCCACAAGTGTTTTCTTGGACCTGCTGTGAAAGCTGTGAGAGCAGGTTGGTATTTTTTAAACATAGATTATCTGTAATTTACATTCTTAAAGGATTGATTGGTAAAATAATCTCTGTTGTACCCTACTAGGGCATATCAATATTTTCTGCTGCAGATAAATTAAACAGGAACTCCAAGTTTGGTATTTTGTACTGTTTTGCAATAGCTGACTGACTTAAATGCTGTTTGTGCATAATTTTATTTTTCTTGTCATGTAGATTAATTTCACATGAAGACAGAAAGTTGAATGTAGAGATCGTGACTGGTAATCTTAAACATTGGCGCATGTTTATGCCTTTAACAGTGCCAAGCTGACAGCATGTGTTGAATAAAAACTAATGAATGATTTATCTGGTTTTGGTCTTTTGATTTGTTTAAGAGACTTTAACATTAAGTCATGTTTAAAACACCAATGACTTGATGTGTCACAATTTAAACCAGGTTTAATGGCACATTCAATTTGTGTGGGGAATCCCATCTCAGTTCCTAATTTTGGTAAAAAAATAAAATAAAAAATTATATTTGTGCCTTGTAAATAATTCACAAGTTGGACCGAGGTTGACATATTTGGCAGTGTGTTCACTAAACAAACAAACAAGCATCAAGCTTGTCTATCTCTAGACAGCTGCAGCAAATGTTACACATGTGCAAAGTGTGTTCCTCTCTGACTCGCTGAGCAAAATGGCTGTTCAGAAAACCTCAGTATTTTGTTTAGAAAGTTGATTGGTTGACTGGAAAGCATAATAAAAAAGTGCAAAAAACAACTGGATACCCAACTAAACTGCTAAATATAGAAGAACACAACCAAAAAGATAAATCAAATAAAACAATAATCAAATAAAACATAAAAATGCATGTCAGATGATTAAATAAAAGTCAAGATGGCAAAGCCCCATTGCTGCAACTACGCTTGCTGAAGAGGTTGCAATTGTTCTTTTATTATACTGTAGAGTTGGAACTTCAAACACTGCACTGAAGAGAAAGATGAGAAAGATGGTGGCACATCAGTGTCTGACCTATTTATGTCACCCAGATTCAACCAACCAACCAACCAACCAACCAATCAATCAATCAATCAATCAATCAATCAATCAATCAATCAATCAATCAATCAATCAATCAATCAATCAATCAATCAAAACATGACCAATAAGACACACACCTATAATAAAGAAATTTGACAAAATGTAAAGAACAGCTAAAAAGAGTAAAGGAAAAAGGCTTAATAAGAAGAAGAGACTTAAAACCGTTCAAAGTGTTATATTTACAAAAAGAGGAAAATTGTTGCAGAGTTTGTGATTCCTGTCTCATCAGCTCATAAGACCCAGGAACATTTAGAACATCTGCAGCTTAAACACATTAAAACATCAATGATTTTGCTGAATGGAAACTTTCATTCAGCAGATGTTTCCACCGATAAACCAGAAGCATCTCCTTTACAGACCAATTAGACCAATGTTTTGAGGTGGGCAGACTGACCTTTAAACCATAATCATTAAATAAACTTGTGGGCTGACATCAAAGATGTTGTTTCTGAGATAAAACAGATAATTTTTTTTAAATGTTGTTCAATGATCTTGAGCCAGAAGCTGGTAGCCTTTCATGCGACCCAGAAGTGAAGCAGGTTTCAGAAACAGTGACCATACAACCAGATGTTAATCATTCAGTGGAAATTGAAGGCATTTTATCAGATACACCAAGTGCTTCAGGTGGCTAAGACTAGTGAACAGTTTTCCTTTCTTAATTTCTACAAGTTTATTAAAAGCACTAAATAAATATTTCTTCATGTTCTGATTTTGAACATGCTGTTCGTAATGCATGTGAAAGTGTTAAGAAAACATTGTAGTCTCACTTTTTTTAAAATACATTGTTTCACATAAAAAAAACAACCTTAAATCTGAAAGCAACTCCAAGACTTTCTGAATGAAAACTTAACAATGTCAAGAATTTGTCAGCTACTCCAAGATCAGTAAGGTTCAGCTTACTTTCTGTAAAAAAACAAAAAACAAAACAGTCCAACTCACCATAACAGAGTACACCAATGCGACAATGCTGACGGGCCAAACGGGGCAGAAGCAGGACAGGATGACCAGGATGAGGTAATCCTTGGGCTTGGGGGTCTCCGGCACGGTGGCATTCCCGGTGGAGGAGCGGCTCAGGCTGGCCCTGGACGGGGAGAGGGGGGCGGCGGCGGACAGCTGCCCGATGGAGCCCGACCTCATGGCGACGCCGTGGCCGTTCTGATCGGCCTCCAGGGCCTTGCCCCCGGCCACGTTGGCTGTGAAGGAGGTGGACATTTTCATCCCGGTGCCCCCGGGCTCGGTGGTCACCGTCAGGAGTTTCTCCGTCTCCTGTAAGTCCGCGGGCGGGGCGCCTCCTCCGCCCTCACTGCCCAGGGTGGACTTCAGGAAGTCGGTGTCGGTGTTGATGGCCATGATCTACTCTCGGTTTTTATCAAGGAATGTCAGACAGTGTGACAAGCGGACTGGAAGCTTGTTGTGAGACAGAGCGCGTCCACGTTTCTTAATAGAAATCAGGCTTTATAACTATCCCTTGAGGCTAGACTTAACTTTAAATAAGGAACTCCTCCCGGTAGATCTGAAACGAGGTGGGCTTTATGAGCTCAGGTGTGACAGAGACACCCACAACAAATCAAATCAATCAGATGAAAGCAAATGATTCATCCTCCTAAACCAGCATCCTTCTCCTTCATCACCATTCGTTGTTGGAGTTATTTCCAAACCCCCTCCTCTTCTCTCCTCTTCTCTCTGATACATCCACCTATCCCGCTTTGATCAAGTCCCACTACGATGCCTTAGGAGTATTTGTTTATGTTTTGTAAGTGCCTCTAAGTCTTTTTCTATCTTGTCTTTCTTCTTCTTTTTCTTTTCTTTTCCACCAAAGCAGATGCTTATCTGAAACCAGATCCAGAGAGTCCCTATCCCTGCTGTCTCCCCGCCGTCTCTCAACGCTGCAGAGGCACTATACTCTACTCGGGACCTTGTCAGCTCTCCACATTTGTCCTGAAGACTTCCGGAACATGAGTTCAAAATAAAATATTTATTTATTTATTTATTTATTTATTTATTTATTTATTTATTTATTTATTTATTTATTTATTTATTTATTTATTTATGCACCAAAAACGACATCTCACAATGTTTTGACTAAAAATAAAATGCACACTTGCACATTTTTAGTTTGCCATTGAATCGGTATTCGAACTTACTGTAAAGTATAAAGCAGATAAAGTGTCTTTAAAAGTGTGTATTTTAAAAGAAGTAGCTAACTAGCTAACCAACTAACTAACTAACTAGATGATCCATGCACACAAGCGTACAAAAATAAATGCATTTTTTCAAATGAAATTTTAGTTCAGACGACTATGATATAGTGACTAAGTTAGTTTACTTAGATAGATAGATAGATAGATAGATAGATAGATAGATAGATAGATATTGTATCAGAGTGTTAAAAATTGTAATATTCCTATAAGATCCTCTTAGTTCAGTCTTAAAAGTGAACAAAAAGAATGAAGCATTTTATGCTTCATGTTGTTGCTTTTATTTTGGACCTGTTATGGTCTGTCTTCCGGTGTGGACCTCGTACTTTCTTGCCAACTTGTCTTCAGTAGAAAGAAGGGAGACGCAGGGGGGGGCTGTCCACCCCCTCCTCTCCTCCACTTCTTCCTCCTCCCTTTCTTCTCTCCCTCCCAGCATCAGCACCTCTGGTTTATGGAGGGAGGCCAGCAGCAGGATTGTGCTGCTATGCAGTTTTCTCCTGCAGTTCAATGTTCCGGCCAGTTCTCCAATAGATAGGCTACACTCCCGTATCATCAATCAGCTTCTTCTGAGTGGACTTCATAAACAGCCCCGAGAAATTACCTACATTTCTCGGCAGCAACATATGCTGCTGAAGACGAAAAGAACATTTAGTTTTGATTAACTGAACCTTAACCTGTACATCATGTTGAAGCATTGTTTTATTCTTTGTTTATATCCGTCAAGAAACACCCCCGGTGTGTTTGCATTGATTTGGTGCGTGGTGGTGATTCACTCTTTTTTTTTTTCAATGCCTGCACCAACAGATTTCTCTCATTATGATGCACGATGCTGCATTATCACCAGCTTTATCTCTCAGGGTGAATGCCGCACTCCTCCCTTTAGATGAAAGGGGGATTCCCTAAATGAAACTCGGCGTTCAGTTTATTGCCGAATGTTAAACGAACACATTTTACCAGAAATTATGCAACTGTTTTCCATTGATTTCGCCGTCCGCGTGAGAGCATCGTTTCTCTAGAGAAATTGTGATGCAGGCATGAAAATAGAGCAGCGACGGATCAAACAGCTCGTTGTTAAAGCTCAACAAGCCACCGTTCCTTTGTAAGACGTAAAAGCTGCTGACTGTCGGGAAAATCTCTCATCCGAAGTTCAGGTGGACGTTGGATTTATTTGCAGCCGTAGCGCCCTCCTGTGGTGAGGCAACGTATGTGCAACTCCAAGACAAAGATTTGTTTCGATTTATTTATTTACTGGTAGATTTAAGGCTTGTTGAAGTCGCTGTCCACAGTTAATAAACCTCTTTTGCAGGCTGTTGCATTACTCTCTTTGTAAAGGAAACCTACTTGGTTATTTCATTTACCTCATATCACTTGTGTGATATTTTTAGGTTTTCATAACCCCAAGTAAAAATAACATGGACTCAAACCTAAATTGAGAAGATTGCTCTCAGTTTAAGTTGAAAGATGAATCCAAATAATCCAAATCTATGTTTTAAGACATAAATTTATGCTGTCATTTAAAATACATCTGACCCACAGAGGTCAGGGGTTCATTCCCAGATCTTGTTTATGGTTAGTTTGATCTTTGCGTAGGATTTTATATTTTTTGTGAAACCTCGGCTGTTGCATATAAATTTTTAATGCTTCTCCTAAATTTGAATTTGTTTATAAACATTCATTTTTATAAAGCAATAAAACATCTCAGATTTCAATGTGTGGTATAATTTATTGAGTTTTTATGGTATTGCACAACAATTTGAGAAATAAACACTTTCTAAGACAAATTGTGTTGTATTACATAAAGGGCTTGATGCGTTTTAACTGTAGCATTTGGTATACATGTTTAAATCTTCCAGGACAGAAAAATAAAAACAGCTTTAATTTTTCTTAAATAGTTGGTACCTGCAGACCAACAGAGTTCATGTGGTGTTGAGGTCAGTTTTCACTTTTTTATGAAAACAGTTACATTTGTAGCCTCTGGGTCAAAACATGCCTTTGTACTTGTTCCTGTCCTCCTGGTTCTTCTCCTCCATGCGCATGTTGAGCACTGCCAGCTCTTTCTTCACTGCCTTTTTCATGCCCGGGTCGAGGTCCAGCACCCTGCTGAAGTCCTGCCGGGCCTCTGCCTCGTTCCATGCTTCCTTGTGAGCTTTCCCTCGCAGGTAGAAGGCCTTCGCAATGCCTGCAGGGCAATCAGGCACAGGTAGAATTTGGTACATAAAGTACATAAAAAGCTGGAATAAAACCTTTTCCTTTGACGTTTTCATACTTCTTGAGTTCAATATATTCTATCGGGAATATTTGTGATAGCATTGCAGTGACATGGACAAGTAACACATTGTTGGGAAGTGGAAGTAATGTTTGTTGTTTTCAGCACCTTTTGTAAATAAAGATCTGAAAGTGTGGCCTTTCTGAGTCGATGCCTTTTGGATGTTTCTCTGATTAATGCCCAGCTTGCCCGATTCTTCAGTGTAGATGTGCTGCCAGGTCTTGATACGTTTGTAGCGCTGGCCTAATCTTTTCAGATGGTCGATTGTACAAAGCTCTGTGGGTTTTTTTTTGTGTGTTTTTAAAGTTTGGAATAGTGAACTGTGACAGTGGAAAACAGGTTTTCCCTTTTTTGTTCTTAATAAGGTAAAGTCAGACACATAATGAATGATAGTTTTCTGTATTCACAGTTTTCTCAAAGCTGTGAACTAAGTTTCAACTTTGGAGTTTGGCTCCTATAACCTAAAGTTGCTTTGAACGTCTCCACAACTTTCTTGGTTTTAATGATTCTGTTTTATTCTCTTTCAAATTTCTAACAACTTCACAGAACAAATGGCTTCATGCAGAGATTACATTACACACAGGTGGACTCTGTTTACAATGTTGTGGTTCTATGAAGGAAACTGGTTGAGCTAGATTTTATTTTCTTGTATTAAATGATCAAGTACAAATGCAGATCATATTTTTAAGATTTTTCTCTTGTTGTAAAAACTCTTTTGAAAACCATTCATTATTCTCCCTAAACCACATAATTTTACTGTTGATTTCAGTTTTTCACATAAAATACCAATAAAATACACTGACGTTTGTTGTGACAAAATGTTACAGAGGTTCATGTATTTCTGCACAGAGCTGTGTCCATGTACAAACCTCTATAAAAGCTTTCCCACAGTGCAGTAGTGGGAGTAAACTTTCATAAACGGGCTTGATTTGGTAAGTATAATCGTAAAAACTTTACACCTCTCACTGCTTCATGGGAGACTTTTGTCATTTCAAACCTGGATGCTGGTTGATGATATCCGTGGTGTGCTCGATGACCTCGTAGTACTCCTCCATGCGGAGCAGACACTGGCAGTAGTTGAGCGTTAAAGTGCTTGCCATCTTCTCAAGCTTCAGCCATGGAACATCCCATGCTTTTTCCTGAAGAGGAAAATATGATCGCAGTGGAAAGATGGGCAAAACACAACTCATTGCTGGTTTATGAAAGCAACGAAATTAACTTGATATTTATTAGGGGTGGCTACCTTGGTCTGCACGTTCTTGATGCAGATGATAGCTTCTTTGTATTTCTGCGTGGCCTCTTGGTAGCGTCCCTGTTTGTACAGCTTGTTTCCTTGGCCGTGCAGCACAGGAACAACCTTCAGCCTCTCCTCGTCACTCAGAGCCCATGACTCCCTGTTGTACTCACTGGGCTGCTGCACCTGCCCGTCACATACACACACAGGAAGTTTCATTTCTGATTTCATGCAATAAAATGCATCTTTTTTAATGTTGTTAGGTAATGGATACAAGACAGTAATCATTCTTTTCTTACCCTCAGCAGCTCCAGGACAAAGTAGAGTGGCTTTGGATCCTTCATCAGCTCATCCAGGTCGTCGTACCCCAGGCTGTGGTACGCAAACATGTTGGCCATACCACACGTGTGAACCTGCCACTCTACTGGGTCTTTGCCCTCTGCAATGCGTCGCATACTTTTGGACACCAGTGGGTAAACACCGGTGTGCTAGAGAGGAGAGACGATTACAAGATAGACTCTGTGAGGGTTTCCAGATTTTCAGCATTAGCTCAACAACATCGACCGTGTAATAGCTCTCCATTTTACTGGCTAACAGTTTGCTCCTGAAAATATGTCTGCAAAAACCTTTTGGGATTAAAGTTTTGCTTATGTTTTTGGCCAGGCATCACGATCAAAACAAACAAAAACGCTTTTGTAAATTCAAGAGGGAAAGGTCACAAGGACTCACTATATTTGCTACTTATTATATGACTCAGAGGAATTAAATGAAGGTGACATGGGCAATACTGTTTTGTGAACGAAGTGGAAGTAAAAAATTTGAATATTGCAAAAAAGTGCAATATTTCTTGCCGACCATCTCAGAAAGTGAAATCCTTACATTATGTATAATTTTGGTGATCATGGCTTACAGAAAATAAAACCCCCAAATGTCTCAGATAATTAGAATACTGTGAAGAAGATCACTAGTGAAAACTTGTGATGTCACAACCAGTTAATCAAAACACCTGCAAAGGTTTCCTGAGCCTTTGAACAGTCTCTTACTCTGGGTCAGAAGGCCACACAATCATGGGGAAGACTGCTGACTGGACAGATGTCCAGAAGACAGTCATCAACACTAGGAGGGTAAGCCACAAAATGTCATCGCTGAAGAAGGTGGATGTTCACAGAGTTCTGTACCCAAGCATATTAATGGAAAATGTAGTGGAAGGAAGAAGTGTGAAAGGAAAAGTTGCACCAGCAACAGGCAACAATCCATTCAAGACACGCAGACAAATACTAGTACGTACTATCAAGCTACCAGCAGTGGTCATTTTATTTGACAATTTTTTTTAATGAAATGAAACCAAGAGTAAATAAGAACTCAAGCAGAAAGAGAGGCTGTGAATCCAATGCCATATTTCATTCCAAAACAGGAATGAAAGAGGAAGAAGAAATAATAATATAATGTGTGATAATATTAAACAAGGATTAAATCCAAACTCGTTTATTTAAATTTTGCTTCTGCTCTTCACAGTGTTAACACAGCCCTCGGTTAGATGGGTATGACAGTGCACAGCATATCCAGCAGTATGCATGGAGCAGGCGTGTTATTTAAAGTTAAAAAGATGCTTTAAGCTCCATCAACTCTAATCAGAGTGAAGGAGGGTCAGTAGAGCTGATTCAGCAGGAGTCGGAGCCGATTAGAGAGTGAGATCGTTGTGGATTAATGACAGGATGCCAGAACCCATCTGTCTCGAACAGAGCGCAGCACACATACAAGAAACACACCAGAAGAAGAAACGGGAGGGAGCTGATCATTTTGGAGTGGTTCACCGAAGCCCACATTTCTAACAGAATTTCAGATCATTTTTAATGTTGTGGTAAAGGGAGGTGGCAGCATTCAGAAGTGGCTCACTATTAAGGATAAAACATGATTTAGGGATAAATAAATAAAAATTAATCGATATACAGAAAAACTCTCTGAATCTTGTCCTCTCACTTAAATACCGGTTTTATGTTTTGAGTTTGAAGCACAATTTGTTCCAGTTCAGCATAGTTTAGACCTAATTTATAGTATAATGCAGTGAAGTCAGTTAAAGACACTGCTTGTGTTTTCCAGATGACACAGTATATTCTGTCTCTTTAGGCTATGTTGTAAGAGTGACACACATCATAATCTTATTATTATTATTATTAATTATTATTATTATTATTATTATTATTATTATTATTATTATTATTATTATTATTTTTGCTTGGCTGTAACTGAAAATGGTAGATATAACTTTTATATATCTAAATTATGACATCAAGCATTTTAGAATCTGTTTGTCAAACGTTGATATTAAAAATAAAAAAAACAAACATCCTTGACTTTTTTTCTTCACTTACAATGGTGTCACACCAAAACTCTGACACTTCACCGATCCTCATGGACGACAGCAGGGTCTCCCAAATGTCGAGCTTAAACATGTTGCCAATCACTATCTCCATAGGCGTCCCCACCTTTTTGCTGTCGTCTAACACCGTGCGTTCATCATCACACAGCTGTGTGCGGAAGTGGAACGTCACCTAGACCCACAGGAAGAAGCAACAAATTCAGGGGAAATGATCATTAGTCAAACCTGCAGGGAAGACGAAGGAAAATGCTAAATCTTTTAAAAAAAGCTGCATGGCTTCAAAATATGCGCAGTGACTGCTCAATGCCTGACATTATGTCAGTCACACGTCTCGGATGCTGAGTAAAGAAAAAAGGTCAAAAACTATTTTTATGCTCAACTCAGAGATACATTTGTTGCTTTTTTTATTTGCTGCACCAACAGTCACCAGCTTTATAAGCCTTGGATATATACAGTATATATACTCCTTAGACATAAGGAGTCAGCAAAAGAAAATATAAAGAAAAATGTAAAACAACACACTTATGTAACATTAAAGAAGAAAAAAAAAGAAAATTGCGTTACGTTAGGTAGTCTAAAACAAGCTTTTTGCTGTTAAAAAATATAATCCAGCAAAGAGGTTTATTTTTACAACTTAAGATTTTCTGTTGTTTCATCAATTGCTAATGTATAAAACTAGATTTAAGTTTGATTTCGTAACATTATTCTGTCCTGAATTATATTAAACTGAATTGTCCTGAATATCATTTAATTTAAAAACTGCTCAGGAAATTGAGATGTTATCAACCCTGATAATGTTAACTTACTAAAGATTTTAGAGTTACCTTGTTACATTTGGTTCCCTAATTAAGTATATTTTAAAGGTTACAATTAGCTTAATTTGTTTACAATCTGGTTAAGATAAATTTGCTGTCTTACCTCCTAACGGATCAAAAATGTGACGTTACATTTCACTTGGTTGTTAGCATTAATTTTCTAATAATATGGTCACCTTCCTAAAATAATGGCCTTAGTCATTTTCTGCCAAAAGTGTTTGGTTTTTTTGTGCCTAAATCATCTTTTGTGAAAAAGAGTAGTGGTGTCTTTTCCTTTTTTTTTCTTCTAAAAAATGATGTAAGCCATTATTTTAAAAAGGTAACAATATGACACATTTTCACTTTCTGTGATCAAAATTTAAAAATAAAATACAATACAATTGCATCAGATTGTTCAGAAAGTGTCAATGAAGTTCTCAAGACAAACACTACCTTCGTTCCAGTAATAAATTTGGGGAGATCTCCCGTTCCTCCGTGCAAAATAGTCTTCTTAATTCCCTCTGATCCAGTCAGCATCGTGTCTCGCATATCTGACATGTTTCTTTTATCCCCCTGATTTAAGCACGTTAAATTACTGAGCTCATATATTGTATGTATTATTTAAAACCTGCAAATGCACATCTATGTCTCGGAGGTATTGCCTCTAATGGATTAGTTTAGACAAAGATAATAGGATTAGAAACTTCTCCTCATCAATTGTTCCAACAGGCCTCTGTTTACTTACTGCTTCAGATTGGCTTCTCTGAATGTTAAGGAAAAATCTAGAAAGCCAAACGACACTGAGATGGATCAGCAGATTCATGTTACAGTTCCTCAAAGTCCATATCTTAATACAACTGAGATATTAAGAGATAATATTTAAATAATTTAAAATTATTTAAATATTTACAGTTTGTCCTAATTTCTTCCACTTCACAGTTAGAGCTAAAAAAGAACACACTACTAAATAGGATTGTTTTACTTTAAACAGACATATAAATGCCTTTGATTTTATCTCTGATAAAGCAAATGATTTATTTACGCTTTAAGCAACAACACTTAGCCGTTTCATTCATAGCCATTTTTCCATCTCTGACACCACACTGAGGAAAGTCTGCCCCACTTCTCTCTACCCTGAGATGTTTGTATTGTTACTTTGTACTTTTCTAGCAATTTCTAAAAAAACGATTTAAGAAAACGTACAGAAGTATATACTAAAAAAGTAACTGTTCAATTAAACTGCTGATTTAATTTGGTTCCATTAAACTCATATATTTCCATGTAATCACACAATGAAAAAAACCAAAACTAGCATATTCTGGATATTTTAAAGAATACGGAAAAGAGAGAAGAGAAATAAATACACCATTGCACAACAACAAATTCAGAAAGAAGAAAGAAATATTTCCAAATATGTGTGTGTATGTTTAAATAGATACGTGTGTGTGTGCATGTGCGTGCGTGTGTGTGTGTGTGTGCATGCGTTAGGAGTTAAAATCTGTTCCAGTGTACCAGCATGGCAGCATGTGTGTGAGTTCATGAGAGAAAGCAGGGAAAGAAACACAAATATGTCTGAGAGAGTCGGACATGGTTTCCATTCCAGAGGAAATTTCCTGGATTTAAGTGGCTGTGGTAAAACAATGCAGGGAATACTGAAAGATGGCGGAGGAGACAATTACTGCATGGACTCTGTGACCTTTTCTATCAAACATCTGTCTTCCATCTGGTTAATGTATGTGTGTGTGTGTGTGTACTGCACAACTTCAGCAGAGTTTGTTGACAAATTTGCAAACGTTTTTTTATTTTTTTTTATTTTGGAATTATTCATAAAAATGACTCATTGTTACTAACTTATTATTTACTATTTGCACCAAAAGCGAAACCTTTAATAGCACCATATCTGCACTCTGAATTGTGTATCTTTCACAGCTGTACGTTCCGTCTGTGCAAGAACCAATCAACATTTCACCATGAATTATGAAGTAAGCCTGCTGTTTTACACTCTATCAAATATTACCTCTTAATCCCTAAAATATGCTGCAACATAACAAAGTTTTGCCTTTCTTTATATTCCACTCATCTAATGAACAGGGTCAGATAACAGCTTGCCATGCGTTTCTTTGAACCTCTCCACAGCAGAAGCAGATTTAGCACCCTCTCGTGGCCCTGACCGGTAATGTAAAAGGCCCTTTGTAATCCTATTGATTTAAAAACGCTTGCAAATGGTCCTTTGAGATGTCTGAGGTTGAGGTGGCTCTTCTTCATATATAGATGAGTTGATAAAGCTGAACATTTCACCTGTCACATTAAAAATCCCTAATGAGATCTGTAGCATTATAATTTGAAACATGTAATCTTTCTTTTTGAGTATTTTGACATCTAAATCTTTGGTTGTTGAGACTGTAAAATAATTGCAACAGCAGCATGAAGCAGGGTCCTTTTCTCAGATGACATGTTTGAGTTGCTATAGTTACAGCCTTTTGCATCATCATATCTCCGAAGAACAATGAAAAATAGCTCATCAGCCTGCCTGTCTGGACCTCTACCTTTATTTATGAACCTGAGAGAGAGATTTGAAAAGGATGGTTGTCCCAGAGACTGGTGGCTTTAAGTGACCCCAACCAATACTTGAGTGGAGCGGCAATCTGTCCGACCTGTTGGAAAGGTCACTCTTGTGACGCTGATGTAAGCTGTAACTGGTTTGTGCTTGAATGACTCATATTTCTTGCGTCACACCGCCTACACGTTTCCTTATTGCTTTACTGCCTATGCAAGTCTAGGTGCTTTGCGTGTGTGTGACTGGATGCGCGTGCGCAAGCGCTTGTGTGTGCATAGCTCATTACTGTGTGCATTTACAATGTACCGTGGGAAATTAAATGGTCCAGTTGGCCAAACCTCATCCACACACACAAAAAGACACACTAATTTCTGAGAATAGGTTCAGCTTTAACTAATTTTGCTTACCTGAATGTGCTATCTGGTGACCATATATATGTACATGCATGTCTTCTATTTTTTTTTATAAAGGAATGGTTGATGTACTGGTTCCACTTTAAGTGAGTAATATTCTATTTGTGGAAGGCACAGTCATGGGTTTCCTGGGGAGGAGCCAGTCACCATGTTAAAGCAAAGCAATTCATTCATATACATAGCACACTGCAGAGAACTTCTTCCATGACGCACGGTTTATACGCACATAGAATAATGTTTATAGATGTGTAAATCTTTTTTTACTTCTGTGAGCGAACAAAGCAGGCACAGAGGTAGAGAAAATGTTTCTCTCTTTTAGATTGATCAAGTATATAAACCTAAACAGCAGATGAGTTTGTTGAATCAGTACACGGAGCTGAAAAAATCTGTATTTATAATATCAGAGCACTGTTAGGGTTTTCAGTTTAACTTCTATTGTGTAAATGAAAATGTAATACAATTTCTTAAAACAACAAAAAAAAAAATAGTTCCCTAAGATGAACGATAAACAGAATGGGGAAATAAAAAAAATACTTTTCCTATATAGTCTTATGCGATCTTCATAGAACTTTTGATTTAAATTTTTAATTCAAGGCAGACATTTACAGCAGATTTTGGACATCATATAAAGATTATATACTGATGTATAACACCCTGCGGAAAAAAAGAAAAACTGAATGAAATTTATGATCTTTTTATTATAGATGTTTAATTAAGAACTTGAGGGTTTGAACTCCATGGCATCTAACAATCTTAACTCAAAACCCTTTAATTTAGTGTTTTATTTTTGCCTGGAAAAGGAAGAAAGTTTTGTAAAATACTAAGTCTATACATGTCATCTTAGCTGCTCTCTCATTCCGAATAGTTCATGCTTATTAGTGTCAAGGTTGTGGAACAGAAAGTGTTTTGCATATTACTTTTGCTGCGATTCAGATTTCTGCGATCTCAGTTTCTTTCACAAGTAGAGGGATCATCAACTTTGGCTCTAAAAGTAATTCACTCAAAGCTACAGGTGGTACTTTTCTCATCTGCACATATCGATGAGCAGATGGCGACTTGATATTGCGACTCGTGTCAAAAACAAATGAACATCTTGACTTGGACTCTTGGTCTGAGACTCATATGTAAGTAAAAGTTTTTATTTCACTGAAATAAAACCTGAAAGGATGAAGTAAAGGCTGCAGCTGCTGTGCATGTTTTTCTGTGATGGCTGTGTTTGATTATTGGTCAATAATGTTGGTAAATCGTGGGTTATTAATGACTCATACCAATCTGTTCAGGTTAGCTCTAGCTTTAAAATAATTACTCTGTACCATTTGTCTCTCCAAATAGGACCTGTACTAAATTCCCTTGGTTCATTTCAGAACAATATAAATGTAGGTTTCTATTGACATTCTCTAAGGTCTAAACTAACAAGTAAACTTAAATAATTAAAATGAAAGCACTTCCTGTGTCATTCCTTGAGAAATTCAACACTCACTTATTTACTTACTATACTCGCAATCCTTCATTGTGTTGTAATTTATGTGTTAAATTTAAACATCTCTAGTGTTCAAAATTGAGAACAAAGATTTTAAATGTGGATTTAGTGAAAGATTTGATGTATGAACATTTCTACTCCAGAGACGGCTTTGGAATACAAAATGAACTACTTGCATATGATAGTCACTGACAAAGACTAGACAATTACAAGGTGTAGGTAAAACAAAATAGGAATAATCCACATAAAATAGACATATGCAGCGAAGGGTACAAGGACTTTGGATCACATACAACTTTAAGAACGATACAAAACCAGAACAAAGTGCTTGTGGCTCCAGCTCTGACTCTCTTGGGTGCATACGCTGCATAGTTGCAATTGTTACACAGGCTCTGTAATCCGTCTTGTTCACCGATACCTGAATGGGAGGGTCTGGCATCCGCTCTGCTTCTCCCACTAACACCGGGTCTTGCTGTGGCTGATTGACAATTTGACAGCCCCGCTCGAAAAACACGATCAAGTTAGTTCACTGAAACCTTTGCTTGGAAGCGAAACTACAACCACACAGTATGGATAGGAAGTATTAATAACTTACCTGATGTGAAGCCAACCACAATACAACCAGCATAAGTCCACATGGAAAGTTACATTCAGTGATTATAATCTGTTTTTCTGATGGGTGGACGAAATCAGGCAGAGAAGTTTGGTTAAGATATTATCACCTGCCGCAGTTTCACTTTTAATCCCGGCTGTCAGCATGACAGTGCAAAATCATCCAAGGCAGTTTATACAATAGCAGCACATTAAAGCTTGTACACTGGGTTTTCATTTCACCAATTTGAAAGTTTATGTTGTTCTGAAAATTATAACCCACATCTGTTCTGAATATATTTCTGCTGAGTCACACTTTACAGCTGAAGGCCACGATGCCATGCCTCAAACTATTCACCAATAAGAAGTGACATGATGAGGCATTACACGGTGAATCACTATTTGTTTGACCACCTACACTTCCTTTCTGGACGCTGTCTAAGACCATGGCTGAAGTCAGGCAAGTCAGAATCTTCATAATCAAATGGAAAGATGGTGAAAATATGTTGTGTGTTAAGCGGTTGCCAAGATGTAAGCCTTCTCTGAAAATTAAGCAAAACAAAACTTAAACCTGATGCTTGACAAAAATCTTTTCTGTTCTTTGTCTTTTTTATTATTTGCATTTCCTGAAAAACTTCTTTTCTTGAAATAATGCATAACACCAAAACTTTGATGATTTGTTTTTACGTAGTTTGCAGAGCTCAGAAGTTGGAACCCACAGTGAGTCACACAAACATTTACTGGCTGATGTGGTATTTATGCGAGTGGACACAGCCAACTCTGAAGCTGTTTTAAGACTCAGAACTTTCCCCAAAACACAAAGTTTGAGGAATCCGTTTTAGCAGACAAACATAAATACACATTTTTTAAGTGTAATTCAAGAATAATATGGACAGTAAAAAAAATTAATTTGAAAACAGTTTGAAAAATTGCACAATGTGCATCTCTCTCTCCCATTTTTGTTTACTTTACAAATTTTAAAAGGCCAGGAATTCAGTGATTATAATTTGGATATAAAATAAAAAGTTATTTTGATTTTTGAATTCCTACACAAGTGAGAGACACTGATACCTCAGACTTTGGCTGTCATTATTTATCTCCACCAGCTTAGCCATAAGGAAACATCTGGAGGAACTGTGAGTCTGCTGCACTCATCACATGAACTATTGATCAGTCCAACACTCCTAAGAAGGCTAAACAGCATAACGGACAAACGCTGTGATGATGTGCTGAAAGGCGAGTGTCACGAAGAGCAGGAGCTTCTAAAAAAGACAGAGGGCCAATTTCCAGATTGCAAAATTTGTTTTAAGTTGTGTTTTACATATACAACATTTTCATAACAACCGAAGGTAACATAGTTGCGCTATAAAATGGATTTACGTGCCTGGAAAATACATAAAATACTGCCTCTTTAAGACACCCATTTTTGCTGCAGTACCTTTTCTAGCCAACAGGAAGCCAGCAAAGAGCTTGTGAAATGATTGTGCCGGTGTTTATGCATTCTTGTGCGTTAGCGTTTCCCAACTTGCATAATTCTCAGGAACATCTTGCATGAGGTGACAGCAAGCAAGAGATTCCTGGAATGACACATTAGCTCAGATTCCTGAGTTGTGTCCACAAATAGCTGTGCTTCAATTACACTCATGAATTACTTATTGCACTATCTGTATGGGATTTTAAGTATTTATTGCTCTGTAACTGATTATTTCCTCACACTTTCTAAAGCTTGCGATCCTTGAGCCTTTGCACAAGGATGTGTATTGTTTTGTTAAGACATTCGTGCCTCCGTTCTAATCTCTGCTCTTGTTAGAGCCGCTGGACTTTGGCTCTGCAGCTCTTCTCAGCCTCGGCTCTCCCTGACCGGGCCCCTGCGTCCTGCTCACTGCCTGGCCTCGACCTTTAGCTACATACCAGAACACATAGCAGCAGGGACAAAGGGCAAAATGCACATGACACATAAGCACACATGCACAGGGTCTTTGGTCTTTATGTAATAATTAAAATGCACAGGCAATACTAACTGTGACAAATTAATCGGCCCAGAAAACTCACGGATAACTGTTAAATATATCTGTACAGCCCACACAGTCTTAAAAAGGAATTAGACAAAATAGAAAGTGTATATAAATTGAGGAGATAATATGAAATTATTTTCTTTCCTCATTTCAAAGACAAAAAAAAAAGAATAAAGGAAACTAAATGGATTCTCTCAAGTAAATGCATACACCACCTTCTGGCCTAAATCTTGCCCTTGGGATGAAGAGGAACAGCTGGTCTGCAGACCTGAGAGGATGGGATGAGAAGTGTGACGATGCAAGAGAAGGTGCAATATTTAGACGATTTAAAAGTGAACAACAAAATGAATCAGATGTTAATCCCATAGGTGAAATTAGGGCAACATGCAAGTATTATAGTTTGAATATTTATTAAGTTATTTTCAAGACATGCTGTCATATGCAAGCTAGGATGGAGCTCTGTTGGAGTCTGTAGCAGATAGTTTGCGAGGAAGCAGAAAGGGTGGTTTGTGTACAACTAAATAAAAGAATTTATCTGAATTTGCATCTTCACAGTTCGGACTAACTGATGACTTGGTGATTTTGGAGAAATTACAGATCAAATTATGTTGGGCAAGCAGCAGTTTTTCAGATTTCAAATGTGTTCTGTAGACTGTAGTCTTTTTAAGCCTACTTTTGAAAGCTAATATTTACAGAATTACCATTTTAGGCTGACTTGAGCAAAATCCACTTAGGAGAACACTGCAAAGTCGTTCATGTGAAATTTTGAGCTCGTACAAGCAGACGTGCACACATGGGCTTCAGGCTCTACACAAGACAGTTGAAAATTGTTCAACTTTTGTCACTGTTTTCGCTGTCATGTCCCGTGTTTTGGGTTCAGCCCGAGTGGAGGAAAACTGACGCTTTTAACTCCCCGTGTGTTGAGCTGTTACCAAGGAAACGAGACAAGAGGGAGCAACTCTGCACCGGAGTTAAGCTTTTTGTCTTCCAGTGTCTTTGGTAGAAAGCGAGAGAGACACAATGAAAACAAACCAGCAATATTATCGCCCTCGTTTTATTATCAAACTCATTTTAATTTATTGTGTGATAAATTGATTTATTGTTTATCGCGACAGGCCTAATCTGACATGCATGGATGGAGTGATTTCTGTCCTGTCCAGTAACCACATCCTGCATTTTGTGCAAAAATAAATGTTAATATCCTAACTTCTCTAGTGCCGTCCTACATTTAACTAAAGGTATTCCCTACAAGATGGAGTGCTTTTACCTGCTGAACCTCTTCTTATCCTTTGGTTGATATGTTGCTCAGTAAAGTAAATAGACTTTACTGGTGTTGATTTAGTGATGTGAGGTAGTAGGAGTCTGCACAGGGCACAGCTCCTCCTCATTCACAGGAGACATTATATAGCTGTATAGTAGAAGAGAGTCTTAGCAAAAGTGTAAAAATATGAAACAAATGAATTTATTATAGCATCTGACATAAAGCCTTTGGAGCAGAATCTATAACTTATCCAGTCATTTTAAAGTAATTTGAGAAACTGGTTTATGATCCAAGTGTTTGGTGACTGGCCCGTTGGAGCCCCACAAATCCAATCTTGTTTTGATCAGTGAGCAGACCACACTCTAAGCTCTACAGGTTTGCGGTGACAAAAACACCCTTCGGTCTTGGCACTGTTACTGAGTGAATTAGAATAAAACTGAACTTTTTTCCTGAATCAATGAGGCCTTTAAAACAAGAGGAAGCACAGAGATGCAGAAAGTTATTTTCAGAGCTGTAAAAAAAACTTCCCTCCATACAGATTTATTTGATACACTTAAATGTTTCATGCCATCAAGCCAATTCTAACCGGAAATAAAGATAACCTTAGCAAAGAGAAAATGCAGCCTTCAAAGGATGGTTTCATTTCTTAGCTAATGCAAAAACATGAAATGTACTGTGTCAGAAAAATAATGTACTTCTACATCGCCACACATTCTTCTGTCAAACACTGTAGCTAAATAGTTCAAAGTGTTACCTGAGCTGCAGAAATAAGAAAAAATTCTCTCTGGTGAGCAAAATAACCAAGTATACTGCTTAACAAAAATATTCTCGACTAGAACATTTTCACTTTTTGTCCTGTTCTAATCATAATCTTCAATGGTTTCCCCATAGCATGATGCTGCTACCACCATATTTTACTACAATTTAGGGTGTTTTCTTTCCCACAAGGTTTCATCTGACTACATTTACAGTTTTATGGCTTCTTCCTGCACATTTCCATATGGACGAGATTTTTGCAGTGTATGACTGTCAAAAGATTTCACCTCCTCAGCTGTAGATCTCTGGAGCTCCACCAGATTTATGGCTGCTGTGATCTCTGCTGTGCCATGGCTGCTTCTCTGATTAATGTTCTCCTTACTTGCTCTCTCAGTTTAAGTGGACAGTCATTTATTGGTAAGTTTGCAATTGTGTCATACTCTCGCCATTTTCGGATGATGGATCTGCGGTATGTTCAAAGCTTGAGATATTGTTTTGTCACACTGGTCTGCTCTGAATTTCTCCACATCTTTCTCTCTGACCTTTCTGCCATGCTCCTTGGTCTTCACAATTTTATTCATTTACTAATGTTCTCTAACAGACCTCTGAGGCACTCAAAGAACAGCTGGATTTATACTGAGATTAAATTACACACAGGTTGTCTGAGCTCGTTAATTAGTTGACATCTGAAGGCAATTTGTTGCGTAGGATTTTAATGAGGGTTACCAAAATAAAAGGGACTGAATACAAAGGTGTGGAAGACGTCGTATTTGTACTAAAGAAAAGCTTTCATTCGATTAACAATTCTGCACTAATTTGCCCCTCACAAAATAGTACTTTTTGATTTAACTTTTTCCCAGCTCTGTCCATTGAACTGTGAATAAGTTCAGTGCATAGAATACAATTAGCAAGACACCACATAAATAGTAGCACTTCCCTATATTTTTACATTTGGGTAAAAATTCAGAATATTGTCTTTCCACGATAGTTCATGTTGAATCATTGTAGGTATATAAAAAGACATGGAGTAATGTTATAACGTGTGACCTGAGATAGTCTTTAAAGAATGACTTTCTTGGGAAATCTGCCAGCTCAGAAAGCACAAACAAGGCTATGACATTCATAGCACTATTTAATTTAAGTATTATTTTTGCAGAAATACAATTTGGCCCAAAATACAGTTTGACAACCAATTAAACTGCATGAGGATATAAAAAGATTTCTATTGAAAGTCTTTAGTGTGTTACAGTAAATGAGAAGTAGTCCTGTGATCCAGTCTAAACTAACGTACGATCAGGAATTGAGTTGCCTACTCAGTGCTGCACCAAACTCAGATCTCGTCCCGTCTCATAGGAGCCGATGCTCAGGATGTGTTCTGCACATTTCAGCCGATACTTGGCTGAAGCCAAGCTTCCCAAAATAGCCGGTAGTTCCAGATAGGTGGACTGTGAGGGGGAAGAGAGGATGGAAGTGTGGGATGTGCGATAGTTTCACAAAAGATGAGAGGATGAGGATTCTGTCTCTGCAGTCTCCACTCTTCAGTCCTAATTTTCTGTGTGCAGGAGTGAGTGTGTACCTGGCTTTTGTTGCCTCTTTAGTACCTTATCTGGTATAATCACCTGCCTTGTAGGGACTAGTAGGTCTCTTGAGAACCAAAACCTGGACCTTAAGCAGTGGAACATTGTTTTTATGTTTCAAGACTAAGGTGTGATCTGGCTTCAGATTTGGGTGCATAAATGAAAGGAAAGCAATGTCCATACAAGGAGAGACATACAAACTGGTGTGTGTGTGTTTGTGTGTGTGTGGTGACGTCAGGACTGGTGCTCCTGTCAGTTTGCTGTTCTTCATTGAAAGTCCATTACGTAATTCTTTGGAAAGTCTGACCAGAGTGCTTTAACCAGACAATCTTGTTACATGGCTGTGAACTGGAAGCAGACAGACACAAACAGATTAAAAATGCACAAGTTCAGCATCACACAGTTTCTTATTTTAATTTAGCGCCACTTTCACAACCAGTTATAAACAGAGACCCGTGTCGGCGTACTCACAGAGGTGGGCCATAAGAGAGCCTGGGCTCACCCAGCCGAGTTATAAATAACTGAACGGTCTGCACCTTAAGACGGTTCTGTCTGGGTGCAGGCCGTTCAGAGTTCATTGTAACCTGACAATTTAATCCCTTGTAAGACAAAGAGGGATGGAGGCAGACCAGTGAGTGCAGGGCTGTCTCAGATTTCCCTGTTACTTTTGCATATTTTCACCAAGGAGCTACACTGGCTCCTATGATTTATTTTTTTTCCCTACAGATCTCTTTCTAATCTAAATGCCTTTCAACTTTGCAAATATAGGATTTTCTTAAATATAAAATATCGGTCAGGCAATCATCTCTCATATATTGTGTGATGAGACCTGGATGCTGTTATTTATAAAGGTTTATGTGTATATGAGTGAAATCACTCACTCCTCCCAAAGCAAGGCTTTTCAGAAATATTCATTGAATCTGACAAAACCTGTTCTGTAATATGTACAACTTATATTACAGAATGACTTGATGTAATTTAGTTTTAAAACTAATAATTGAGGTTGTGCATTTGATAAAGATTCAAATTTGGAAACTATCTACATGAACATGGGATCCCTGTTGATGATGAAAGTCTGGAGAACTGTAAAAGTAAAATGCTTGTGGATCTGAGCAAAGTCTGGGAAAAACAAAGTTTTAGACCAACGACTTTTAATTTTAAGAAGCCTCACAAGTTTTCAGCTTTTAGAAAAGAACAAAATGAAATAGCTCCAAAATAATTGGTTTGATTTAAAACATTTATATTTATTTTCCTCCTTAATGCTCAACAAAAGTTTGTATTTTACAGTGTCGCCTCACAGGAAGTTTAAATCTTCCTTTTTTTTTCTGTGTGCGTTTTTTTGTTCTGAGAGTGGTATACATTTTCTCACTGCATCCAAAATAATATTAATAACAATAACAAATACAAGCAACTATTTGTTATTAGTAACATGCGCCACTCCACTGTTCATCGTTGATAAATTTATTGACTGCAACAGTTGATCAAAAAGGTTTAATGAAGATATCGATATCATTCCATCGTCTTAGCAGTTAATGTAGGCCACCTCCACATATCCGTCTAATTATGCTCATCAGAGTAAAAGCTGGATGCATTCCTTGCTGCCATGTCTTGGCCAGCTGCCAGTCACTGGAGGCAGTTTCTTGGTTTGTGAGAAGGTTCAGGCAGTAACAGCTACATGTGCAAACAGCGTTCGCATGGGAGCAGCCTTCACTTTGAGGTCCTGAAATGGAAAGCAGTGTGAAGGTGTGCTTGTGGATCTGGGGCTGCCTCTTCTCTTTTCTGTATGCGTCTCTTGCATACTTGAGGAAATTGTCAATAGTTGCTGGTGAGGACCAGGAAGACCTTGGCCCGGCTTGCTCCCAGACCACATGGTCTGCGTTAAAGTTTGTCAGCTTCTCACAGGACAGGAGCGTGCTTCGCCGCCATCAGGCTCTCCGGTCAGACGTCTGGCTGTTCCACTGATTCTCCTTGGCCAGGAAATGACATTCGGTTTGAAACAGGACTTCTGAGTGGATAATCTCTCCTGGGGTGGGTTTACAGAGCCTCCCGAGTTCACTGGGTTTGTGTTCAGTCATGCAGACCTGACCGGTGAACTGTGATACTGTAAGGCTGCTATTGATGCATTATTCACATAACTTGGATTAGCTCCCAAAGCAATGTAGTCCGCGCTCCGTTTTTGAGACACACGAGAAAGTGCAGCCTCACGATTTGTAGTTTTCTACTGCGCCCGAAATCTAAAATTCAGCTTACATGTGTAAGTCCGTCAGAGATTTAACTGCTTCAAAAAGATGCAGACAATTTGTCTTAAGGACAGAGCCAGGTTAATTCTGTGGAGGTCAGACGGGATGGTCTGCAAGCAGCAGAGTTTAATCCCTTGACCTGGTCTAACCAGCAGATTAGGCCGTCTTTTTCTCCGGGAAATACTCAGGTCGGTCCTGTCGCTTTCTGTTGGCTGCGCTTCACTCACATTCAGCATCCCACTTCCCCTTTTCATGTCCCCACTCACTCGGCAGAAAAGGTCAGTACGTCTCATCGCATTGTTGGATGACAGTGCAGGAATACATTCAGCAGCGAGTAATGAGAGGAGAGCAGGCAGGATTTGGGGACAGAGCAATTTTATCACTTAAGAAAAACACACACACCAAAAGTGAGCAAATATTAAGAGAGATAAGAAAATGCGCTAATGAAATGTCAATTTTTTGCATAATTAAATTGAAAATATATATATACTTTTTTCACATTTTATTCAGTTTTCCAAGTCACATCCTGGCCTGATTAAACAAGAAATCCTTCGACAGAACCTTTCTGACAACATGAAGTAGGCAATAAGGTCTAAAAAGCAACACATCACAAATGATCTCTGGAAATTCAAGAGCAGATTTGAAAACAAGTAATCAACAATAACAGCAACAACAAAAAAAGATGCATTACTGTGACCATAAACTTTTACCTTTTCCTGGCTTCAATCAAACTCCAGTATGAAGCAATATGCTCAGAGTGGCTAAAAGTGAAAGGACGTGGATCTTACTAGAGCATGTGGTTATTAATCAAAAAGACTTTTTCTCACACATAGCTTTGGTTTTGAAAAATGTCATTTGTATCTGTGGCTCATGTAATTTCCCAGGCAGGCACCAACCAGGATGGCCTCCATTGGCTCATTTAGCTCTGTATCTCTAACTTGTGATAAGCAACACAGGTGGGGTAAAAGACAGTAGCTACAGCTGTATGGTCATGTTTACGTAAACCAAAAGTCAAGTGATGGAAAATGTCAAGGAGCTAGATCATCACACCCAAAGCACATAATAGTCAAAGGGTTTTATTTACTTCTGTGATTCAACAAGACCAATAAAAACACAGCAAACCAACACATGGCTACCAAATTCACCGTCAGCAGTGAACACTTCACACTGGATCTCAATCAGCTTGGATTCTGTGCAGCTGCTTTTTAAGAACAACCATCTCAAGCAAACAAACCAAATAGACTAAAATCCAAAGTGGAACAAATACCTGCTTACTGTAATTATTAATTTATGACAGACTTAAATGTCTAAACAGTGTGTAATCCCATCATCGTGTGCATCAGTTCAGTCCCCCCCATGCTTTTGGCGACAGGATTCACTTCTCCATCTCCAGGCTAAAGGTCATGGGGGGATTGTGGAAGCACGCTGCACCGCAGGCTGCGTTTGCGTCACCACGAGCCGGCTATTGAGTCAGGTGCACTTCCAAGGATCTCGCTGCCAGCTGCCGTCGAGGCAGGGATAATCTGCCTAAGCAGCTTTCACATGATTTCATCCACAGGGAAGAATTTAGGGGAGTTTGTAAACCTCTTCAGACCTGGCCTTGGATCCTCTTCCTGCTTTGACTTAATAGGTGAACAAGGGATAGAGGGAAGACACTACATCTGAAAACAGTGGCCACAAAAGAAGTCTGATCATCCCTGTGCATACACAAACGTTGGTGGCTTAACTGCGATATGCACATATTTTCCATTAGCTCTTTGCTTTTTGAGTTTATTTATTATTTAAGGCTGCCAAACATCTCTACTGGCCATTACACTCAGAGGACCACAAGAAAGGAAATGATAAAGAACATAGATTAGATCCTAACTAAATTAAATAAAGTGTCAAGAAGAATGTTATCTGTGAAGCAGAAAGAAGACAAAGTTAGATTTAAGTGCTGGCAAAGATGATAGGTAGTTTCTCCGACCTTCTCTGCAAGAGGCAGATGAATTGAAGTTAATCTACTAACAGCGAGGGGTCAAAGTCAGTGGCCAGAGGTCTGTACACGCTGTGCAAGGATGTGACATGTGAAACACTTTTCAAAGTGCAAAGGCAACCCTAAGCTTGGAGATAAAACTTTGTGATTTTTTTTTCTGTCTGCATACAAAACTCTGAAAATGATGCCGATGAAAAATAGCGGTATTCACACTTTTTTCACATTTTATCAGGATTTGGAGCTGGATAGTGTTGAGGTCGGAGTTCAAACCTGCCAAGGTTTACTGTTAGATAAATAAAATATTATTTACAACCATGTATTTGCAGGTCAACTTTGAAAAAAAAGAAGAGGAAATAAGAACAATCACTGCCAGCATAGATAGCCTAAGCATTCGCATTCCTCTCTTTCCTGACCTCCTAGCTGTCACTACGTTGCTGAACGTTCCTGAAAGCCTTTGAATAAGTAAAACAGATTACAGCCTGCAAGCTGTTTGTCTGAAAAGAAATCATTAGTAGAAACCTGTCTGTGGTTGATTAAAACACAGAAACAATCAAAAGTATTAGAAAGATGGCCGCTTTCTCAAACAGGAGAAACGACACCTCTGTCATCTAAAAGCACAGGTATCATTGAGAGTAATTATTACAGCTGCAATCCAAGATTTTCATGGATCTGTGTGAAAGCATTTAAGGAAAGCTTAGAGCAGCCTTTACCTTTTTGCTTTATGCCATCAGAACTAAATCTGTGGTCTCATCAGTACATAGTAATCAGTAAAGTTTAGTTTATGTTGATTACAGATAGACAGTAGAGCTCCGACAGTCACACTCTGGTATAGTGTGCTCATTAATGTCTCAGGTACAGATACTGTGATTTGCTTGAGTAAGGGTTTGCTATTACTGCCAACAGAGCAGCTCATACCTTAAGGAGATTATTATTTATGTTGCCCCTTGCAGTATAATGTATGTCTCCAGCAGAAAGTGTGTTAGCTAAGTCCATAAGCCTGGAGACAGGGACACTAATGTGCTGCACAGCAACTCCCAACATGTGAGTGAGTGGCAATTGTACACATTCAGTCCAAATTGGTAAAATCAGCTGGGTATCCTGTACATGTCTTGTATTAAGAAGATAAGTGCAAAATGTGCAACATAAGGATCTGTAAAAGTCCTTTTTAACCCAAAGTTGCCCTGCAGCAAACTCATTGAGGCAAATAACCTGGGTCCATTAGGTTAAGTATGTACAATCCCATCTGAGGTTCATTACTCATCCTATGTTTGACCCATATGGGCCCCAAATGTACATGTTGGCTGAGAAAATGCTTGAGAGATCATTCAAAAGTTTCAGTTGAAGTCCTGTTAAAATTAGAAACAAAATGAAAGACATTTTCTGCTGTTTTGTTTTGTATAAATCCAGTTGAATAAATCCCAGAGGTCTTAGCTAATTGCTTGTTTGACGGATCGAAGATCAAAGTGGGCTTTTACCATCCTAAAACCACTCACTCTAATGTCAAAAATGACATTGTGGTTTACATAAATGCCACTGATGGTCCTTTTAAGAAAATGTACAAAATTTACCGAGAAGACAATGATTATTTACACAGAAAACGAAGGTAACTAGTGGTGTGCCACCAGTAATCTATGAATGGATGAGATTCAGCGTTTCCAGTCAGAAACTGTTGCATTTTGTCAACACTTTTGTAGTGTTAAAATATCAGTATTTTCAGGAGTTCTGAGCCATTTAAAGACAGACGTTTAGACAACAGAACATTGAAAACCTGGAAATACAAATGTCCATGTTTGTTTTCTTTTTCCACATGAATCTGGACCTGGAAAAATATTTAAGTCAAATTCCAGATTTTTTAAAAAATTCAGACTGTGCATAAAGCCTGTACTCTGTTCTATGTGTTTCACAGGGTAGGATAATTTTTAGAAGACTTCGTCCTACTTTAAGTTCCTATACATATTATCTTCAGCATCAAAAACCACAAAAATGCAAACAAGAGGATGACTTAAAGATTCAAGAAATAGTATCAGCATAAAACGCTCTGATGGCCTTGAGATTTGAGTTACATGATGATAAAAATCTAATTTGGCCTTGGTCTTTTTCGTCCTAGCTGTGCACCTCAGCTTCTGGGATCAACTAATTATAATTTACATTAAAGAGAATTGTCAATCGCAGGTAAGTTATGAGTACTTATAAGCTTTCAACAGAGCTTCACTTCAAAGTACTCAAAACTAGATAGTAAACCCTTTCTTTAGCACTGCACCAACATCTGTGTTAAAAAAAAAAAATACAGCAACAAACCAGTTTTAGCCAGTTAAATCAGGTGGATCCATCTTAATGCTGCTGTGTTCCCCATGCAATCTCCTAATACACTCAGTCCAATTCCCTGGGAGCAGCTTTAGGGAGCAGCACCATAGAGTTGAAACAAACCTAAGCAATATACAAGGTCACAAAGTAACCCTTATATGCAGTTTTATGACGCATGAATGCAAGACACTGGCAGTGCTACCTAAGGAGGATGTACGGGAGACAGACTGGAATAATCCTGTCGCCGTCTCCTGTGTTTGTGTGTGCCAGTAAGTAAAGAAGGATTGCTGGGGTAGAGAGAGGATGAGGAAAAGGCCTGCCAATATAAAGGATGTGTAGGTAAAGAGGCGCAGACAAGAAGATAAGGAGATTGGGCCACACACTCAGGGCAAAGGACACATTAAGGTAGCTGGTGAAGAGGAAAATGTACGTCAGAGATGCTGAAAGGAAGCCTGGCCAGTTCTTGCTTCCATCTGTGGTGTTGGTGAAAGCTTGAGGATGGAGAGCACGTGTGCGAAGGGAAAGCAAAGCCGAGGCATCTGGTTTTGTTAAGGTATCAGAACATTCCTTCCCTGTGTTCCACGCTGGCTGGCAGCTTTTAAAGGGACGTGTTTGCTCTCACATCCTGCTCCGAGTGCTGCCCGCTCTATTGAAGTTCAATTTATGGCTGCTGGAGGTCACAAGCAAGACACCACTCAGACTTTTTTTCCCTATGCATTCCTTTGCATTTAACAGCTTTCAAAGCAGAAATGATTTAAGGAAAGTTATATAATTGTCCCATTGAAACAGAAACTGCTACAGCGTTTAGCAAACGTTTTTCTGAGTTCATCACCATTTTAAGCCTAAATGTTAGTTACATGAGCTTCGATTCTACAGAGATGCTATATACCAGGGGTGGGCAATCCTGGTCCTCGAGGACCGGTGTCCTGCAACTCTTAGATGTCTCCCTGGTCCAACACACCTGAATCCAATACCTGAATCACCTCCTCAGTGCAGTCAGGTTCTCCAGAGTCCTGCTAATGACCTCATTATTTGACTCAGGTGTGTTAAAGTAGAGATACATCTAAAAGTTGCAGGAGACCGGCCCTCGAGGACCAGGAGTGCCCACCCCCGCTATATACCTTCCACAATAAACAAATTAAAACATTTCACAAGTAAAATTCTGAATAAAAATCTAACATATTGTAATTTCAAATTGCAACTGAACCTTGTCCTGGGAAAAAAAAGAAAGAAGCACATACGACTGCATGATGATGCAAGCTAGTTGCAATTAATTCAGGTATTTTACAGATAGATATAAAAAAACATCAACATTCCATTAAAAAAAACAAAAACAAAAAAACCCTAAAAAGTTCATGCCCAGCAAAAAAATAAAAGAAAAAAGAAATAAAAAGCTAACCCAGAGTGACAGCCGCCTTCCATGATGCAATACTTTCGTTACATGATACAGCAGGTGTCACGGTGCGAATCTGAACACGTGAACATGCTGCATAAGTGACATGGTTCTCCGACTCGGAGCTGAGATTTTATTCTGTCATTATCTCCGTTTCGCTCCTGGATACGTGCCAATCTTGGAGGCAGGGGAACAGCTGACCACAACAGTTCTTCAGCTGGCAGCTTTAGCTGGTACATGAGAACATAAAGCTTGCCAGTGAAGAACTGCTGTGGGTCAGCCAATGAGCACAGAGCTTCCAGCAAGCAGCAACGTGTCTCATAACCTGAGAAGACATGTGTAGAACAGATTAGTGCAGTGAAATTATAATTTTTTTTTTTACTAACTTTAAATCCAATATCTGCATGCTGTGACAGACAAGAAAAGCCAACAGGATATCAGTTATTAAAAAAAAAAAAAAAAAACTTCCTGAGAAATACAGAAGTAATTGTTTTAGGCATAATTTAAAACTGGTGAGCTAAAATGTGCTGTGCTAGATTGAAGCATCGTAGGATATTTGGGGTTGACTTTGGCAGTAAATGTCTGTGTTCTCTGACGGCTTGAAGGCAGATAGATAAAAACTATTTTTTTAACCAGGTTAATTGCAGAGTCTGTCATTAATCGCATTGTAATTGAACACCATATAGACAAAAAAAGCAACAATTTTATTCAAAACTCCTTTTTGTCAATAAATTATTGAATAGGTGTGTAAGCTCAACAACAAACATGTATTATTTTTAATCTGTTATGTAGGTTATGCAATGATCAGATTGATGTAAAGTGCTATTTCATTCAGCATTCAAGTGTTTCTGGAACCCTTAATTATCTATGGAAAAAAAAGAGATGCAATTTTAGGCTTGAATAGCTTTGGTGATAGGCTAACTCATTTTAGCACAACCAGCATACAAGTTAGTGCTAACTACTTCTGAATACATAATAATCTTTTCCAGCATCCCATTTGATCATTTTTGATGCAAAAATCCCCAGAAGGCCCAGAGAAGCGGCTTTGTTGTACATCGCTTGTATGTCGTATTCATGATTGTACCAGAAATGTACCAATATGTAGGACATTGAAGATCTGAAACGGTGTGAAAGTTGGTTTTAGCATTTTTTCAAGGCCTTGTATTAGCCCTGTGTTTTTTTTCTGTGCACTGCTGTACAGCTGGCTAACAGAAGTTGTTTACACTTTTACCTCAGCTGTATGGAAATATTTACTGATTTAAAAAATAGAAACAGTCATGATGTGTAAGATAAAGGTTGTCAACACATTACTCTGACTAAAGCAACGCGTCCAAAAGTTGGCCACATAGCCCAACCTGTATGTTGATAATATCAACATACAGGTTGATATTGTCAACCTGTACATCAATATCAGGTTGACATACAGATTTTCCTCTATAGCGCAAATGGAACGGAGTGTGGTATTGCGGATCCCCTTTATCCACAGACTTTATAAACACTTCTGTTAATTTCTGAATTTGGCACTTTTTCATTTTAAATTTTAAGTTTAATGCGCCAAAACAATGAAACAAATGAATATTAGAACTGTCATGATCAACATGCTAGATTATTCTAGCAGCAGCAGAAATAACTGTTGCTTTTACCGTTTTAAAGTGAGCTTCAGCATTAATGCAGGCATAAGCAAGCACGTTGTGCTTATGAAACCCCATAAAACTGGCCTACACCCGGAATCACAGCTTACTGTTTTTAAGTTTTTTGCTCTAATTGAAGACAGAAGAATGTGTTGGCCCCGGCTTTCAGCCTGGAACCCCTGATAGAAAACAGCTCCGGTCCTTCAGGGAAGTTTGGTTTACAGCTGTCATAAAGGGCTGAATGTAGACATTTTCTTTGCAGTTTAGACACTTCCATTCCCCTGGGTGGGTGGCTGTTTCACCAACATGTCAAGTATTATCTTATTTCACCTTGGGAAAACCTAGTCAATTAGCATCAAATGTAATCAGAAATGGTGCTGGAAAGCAGGAGAAATTCTGAATATACAATTATGGTCTCAGAGATTCAAAGTGACAAGAAAATCCTCATTATGATATGCCTCTATAGCGTCAACTATCAGCTGGCTACTGTGGAAGGATTACTAGTCCAGGATTTGTCTTGCCTGGCTTCAATTCAGCTGGCTTGACTTCAACTATTGCAGTCAGTCTGTCTGAAAAGCCTTTCCCTAGCAGCATATTCTCTCTCAGTTCAAGGACAGGACTTTAGGCAAACTAGCTCCGAGCAGCACAGCGAACCCAGCAACCCCTAGAAACTCAACGAACCCCACGCTGCTCTGAGCAACGCTGGAAAGCTCTGGACAGCAAGAACACACACACAAACAATGTGACCACATGGTCCTCTTCTACTTAGACTGGTTTGAGGAAGAATTGTGAATGGGGCTGTTGGCCTTGATCTTGTACTGAATCCAGAGGGATCCATTGTGAGTGTGCAGTGTTGGAGATGAGATCCAGGGCAAAGGCCTTCTTTGTGCTCACTGAGTAAATTTACACAAAAAACACCTGACACCAACATGTGCTTTGGTTAATTGAATATTTCAGAACTTCCTCAAATAAAGGAAACGTCAACGGAAAGCCTGACACGTCATGACAGTTGAGGGCAAAAATTAAACATAATGGACAAAGCACAAAAATAAAACTAATGCACCAAATTCATTGGTCCTTAGCCCATTTTTAAAAAATATACAGATGTTCACTGTGAATGAATAAACCTGTAAAAAACATATTTACATTTCGTTTTTCCACACTTAAATCAAACTCAGAAAATTCTTAACTTTTCCAGCCTCTACAGGAACTTTTCTACCATATTAAGTCAAATGAAGTATAATTCATTCTGAAGCTTTTTGGATCAGTTCAGTAATACACATTATTCTGTTCTACATGTATTCTCCAACACGTAAAGCTCTGCAAACAACAATATTGTGTCTGTGAAACCAAATTCAAAAGGCGATTTTGCCTTAAATCAAAGCAGAAAGTTTTAGGTGTACAAGAACAGCTTAAAGAAACATCACACTCGCATAGGTCTAATACATGAAATCTGTCTAGTGGCAGTGAGAAAACAAAACAGCTCAGTGGAAACTCAGGTTCTGGGTTTAAAAGCTGTGCTCTCTGTTTGGTAATCTAAGCTCATATGCTAATACATATGAATACACAGACTTTACTGGTACTGAACAAACTGGAACAGACTTGCACCTCTTGGATCAATATTTTACTAAAAAGAATTAAATTCCTCTCCTCACCCAAGAAAGAAGTGGATAAAATGATAAAAAAAAATACTTTTAAATAAAAGTTAGAGTATTTGAGTAAGGTGCAAATCATTAGAGGTAGTCATTGTTGGGATATTATTGAGACTTTAAGTCATTTACTTATTTGTTAATCCAATATGAAATGCAGTTTGCATTTGAAAAAAAAAAAAAAAATAGGATTTCAGTTTAGCCAAATTGTATAAATAAGACCTTGAAGAAACCACACTCTACACATTATAGATTGGAATAAGCTTTTAAAAGATTTTAGGTTGATTTGCAAGTGGAGTCAGATTGGAGTACCCTAAGCAGCTAAAGTGTGTAAAGTAGAGGATTTGTTTCAACCAAAAAAGTTGTTACATGTTTCATCACGCAAGTTAAAGAGAAAGCAGAGTAGAATACTGTAATGGAAAAAAAGGAATAAAAAGTGTCACAGTGAAAAGAGAGCAGCAGGTTCTCCAGGTTCAGAGGTCAGTGCTGCTAAAAGCAAACACACTGGTGACCACGGAGTGACCCTAATATGACACACAACGAGACAAGCCTCCCTCTGGCAACAAGCTAAAACCTAACAGCTTGTCAGATCAGATTAAAACAGAAATAAGGCGAAAGAAAGTGACTCTCGTTCTGAGTTCTAGCATTAACTTGCAATGTGACTCTGGAGAGGAAGAAAGAGCCATCTCATATTTCCAAACAAGCAAAAGTTGAAGAAAGAGGATCAATGTCACCAGTTCTATGCATGAGTAATTTGTTTTCTTTACATCTTCAAAGAAAGTGTTTTGCTTCTGGCAAATGAAAAGCTTGATGCCACAGAGAGCTGATGTTTCCTTCCCTCCAAACATAATTTCCAACCCCTATTATTTCGTAGCTATGTTCCCTCTCAGCTCACATTATGTTAAGCATGCACACAACACGTACACTGAGGCCATCCCACAGTGGAGAACAGAGTGTACCAGAGGGCTGATTTACTACACAGTGCTGAAGATTCCCAGGACAATTACAGCCAGCATGAGCAACAGGCTGAAAATGGCTTCTTGCAATGTCTACGGACAAACACTCAAACAGCACGCTTGTATTTGCAAGTGATTCAGGCACAGCAAATTTAAATCCAGCAGGATGTGGCCTACCGTCTTTAAATCAAGCCATTACGGTCAGGTTTTCTGTCAGATGATCTCAAAGGAACTCATTCTTAACACCCAACTTGTTCCAAGAAAGATGAGGACTTGGTTTGGGCCTTAATCTTCTTTTCTGGCAGATCTGACACATCGAGTATTTCACATGTTTAAGCCCAACTCAAGCAGCAAACAGAAGACAGGAACTACATTTACAAAAGCTTTCCAGTAACAGCATAGCACAGAGGCTTGTGCAGGGAATGACTTGCCACATCAGCAGCATGGGAAGCCCCATGAGTCACTGCAAAAACGCAGTTATCAAGAAATGGTGCTACAAAAAAAAGGTAAACGCAATAAGTGAGTTATTGTAGAGTTTAAAACAAATTGAGTTCTTAGTTAAGCTTTGATTTAGATTCAATGTAATAGGTTGGATGCCCTTTTGTTGTATGACATGCCTTAATTTCAAAAAAAAAAAAAAAGATTCAACAAGGTGTAACAAACAATCGCCAAAGAGTTGTTGGTGCACATCCATAATGTAAATCTTCCAGTCCATAACATCCCAAGGCTTCTTCTGTTGGATTGAGATCTGGTAACTATGGATGCCATCAAAGTGAGGTGAACTTACTACCATGTTAAAGAAAAAGGTGCTTTATACTGCATTAAGTAGCCGTCAGAAGACTGAGAATTGATAGTTCAACTTGCAAATCCTGAGTTGCTTAAACAATGGTCCATTGTTATTGGATGCCAAGAAAATATCCCACACATTATTACACCTCCACCAGCAGCCTGAACCAGCTGCCATCGAGTCCTTGCTTTGTGTTTTGAGGTGTTGTGTTTTGAGATGCCATTCCTCATAGCTTGGTTTTAACAAGATATGAGTTAAAACCAAGCTCCTGTTTCCTTCCATCATCTTGAATAAGATCATTGAATCTTCTCAGACAAGTTTTTTTTATTCACCACATTTGGAAGCCTAAATCATTGAGCTGCTTGTTATTTCTGGTAAAAAAAAAAGAGCCATTGAATCAAACAGGTGAACCTGATCAAGTGGCTAGCGCAGGTACATCAATTTAAGTTGCATGAAGCCCTAAATGTCCCAGTACTTGCAAAGCTTGGCATGAGCCAAACTGATCAAGACACAAAAATACAGATACTGGATCTTCGTTAGGTTTTATATATTGAACTTAAGTTAGTTAAATAAGTCAACAAAGTTGGCTGTAGCAGATGGACCCTTATTCATGAGACACACCCAGTGACCAAATCTATGCATTGTTTTACTGCACAGTTATATGTGTGAGTGACCAGCTTGTTCCCTACAAGATCCACATCCAGACATGTTAACATACAACTCAACACAGTAAAAAGTGAACAAAAGAGCAGATTGTCCTTGTGCTCGAACAGAATGCATGAGTCTGCCTCCATATTGCACACTGTACCCAGCGGCTGTCATCTATTCACATTTGAATTAATGATTCAAACTGAAATTAGCGGCAGCTTAAATATTCATCCACCTGCAAAAAACAAGATTATTGCTATTTTTTCATTTAGTATTCAATAATAATCAATTGCTGATGTTTCAGTCAGTTTCAAATGACAATATGAATGACATTAGACACAATTAGATCAAAATAAATAATAATTAAAAATATTTCAAACAGGATTTTTCAACCAAGTCCACAAAACCACAGTACTGCAATAGGTAAATTAGATGAATGGTTCACTACCAAGTCTCTGGTACACTAACCAGGCGATTCAATAATTTCATTCAGGTGTGTTGAGCAGGGGAACATCGGGGGCATGACTGCGATACTTACTTAAAAAAATTACAAAAAAATCACATTTTGTGATTAGCGACACAGCAAAGCTACAAAATTATTCTTAAAACAGATATTTTGTGCTATCGCATCTAAACCCAAAATCTCAGTTCAACAACCTTGAGTTCAATTTAAGACCTCTGGGAAAGTGGATTGAAGTTCCTTTTCAAATTTTTTATCTGTGATTTATCTGTTGATAATAAAAAAATAATAATCTAAATGAACAGTTTTGGCAAAAAGTAAAATTGTGGTGAACAAATCCAATATAAAGGCCATCATATGAACACACATATCAAAGCAAAATGCAATAATTTTTTTTGAAGATCATATTATTTTTATCTTTTAAATAACAGAATAGAAAATAACTAGAAGATGCAAAATTTTCAAGCTGTGTGGAAATCATGAAAATAGTAGAAAACAGGCCTTCCTTAGAACAGACCCCATAAAATACCAAGATTATATAAGAAGTTTTCTCTGGTTCACATTCAGCAAACATTTAGGCAAGTTTCAAACGGCAATAATAAGAGGTCTCTCTCTTTAGGGGGTTAAGCTTGGAGATCAAGAAGGTACAAATTGCACACACAGAGCCACAGATTAAGCTGGGCATTTTTGCTCCAAATATGCAACCTGACAACAATTAAGCCACAGACATGACTCGCACTAGAGTAAAACTTTCATCCGGAGTGCACAGCTTGACTTTCTTCAAAAGAACCGTGTTGTTTGCTAAAGGAAGACAGTGACGTCAGGTGGCAGGAAACCGACAGGTGGGAACGAGGAAGAGGAAGCTGTTCTTTCAGTAAAGTCTTGTGCAGAATCTATGGGGGTTCAATAAAAAGCATCTGCAGCTAGAAATAAACGGGAACGGTTTGGCGTGTGTGCTGGGAGAGAATGCACATGTAGGGGCGTCTACCTTAGTGATGTCATCTCATAGGAACCTTCTTCAGGTGTTTAAAACAAGATGACATGAAACACACAGATTAAATAAAAAAATTCTCCCACTGAAAACAATGTAGAGGCCAAAGAAGCGAGACCCTGACACAAATGAGTGGAAGCTGGAGTGTGAACACTGGATAAAGAAGAGCTACATAAAGAAAAGATTTGTGTGCTTCCTCCGGCCGTCATCTTCCTTCCCACCACTGGGAAGAAGTGTGTCAAAGAGTACATTGTTCCTCCCCATGTATCTGTTTATGCCCATCCCTGTTTATGCTCAGCTTTAATGCCTCTCTGGTCCCCATGAATACATCCTTCCTCTCTCCCTCTCCCTCAGTATATACGTACACCCTCCCCCTCAAACTAGCAGTTTAGCTAGAACGCAGAAAGACAGGAAATGCCTGTCGGGAGAATGAATAAGAAGTGGCAGCTGCCCATGCATGGTACGAATCCAGAGTATCCCCACAGTATCGCCCCTTCACCTCCGACTGCACTGCCTCTGAAGGACCAGAGAGTGTCACACAAACAGATAAGACATATCTTCAATAATCACTCTAATTTTGCTTTGGTGGATAAATACTTAAAATACAAATAAATATACTGTAAAAAATTATTTGAAAGATAAATCGCTGCTGAAGCTATGATTGGTGAAATGTAAATACTGCCATACAGCGCTCACAACCTCTGCCAGCAGGCGCACTCTTGACGAAGAGACCAATATTTACGATCTTTAGATGAGAAGCATGAAGCGGCTTCCTCTCTCAAATGAAGGGTAGGCAGGGCTACATTTCAATTCCTTCTACTTTAATTCACATGAAAATATCAAGTTGTAATTCATGTTAATAAGATTATGTTCATAAGATTTTTTCTTAAAGTAGAGAAATTTAAATACGAGGAATATATTGGTTATTTCTAAACAAAAAAAAAAAAAAGTCAAAGTCATTATGTTCTGCTGGATCTTTCTGCTGGATACCAGGAGTAAATATGTTCAGCAGATGGACCATCAGCCTTTTCTGCTCGTCATCCCTCCAACTTGGGGGTGTTGGGATAAAGTGACCTTTATTAACTTCTGTTCTGGAACATGTCCTGCTGGTCTGGACCAATTTATCTCAACACTTTTCTTCTTCAAAATTAAATTCGTAACATGTAGTGACTGTTTCGGGGCAATTTTCACAGTCAACCACAAAAACCAGGGCTTAATGCTAGAATTATTTTTTTTTTTAAACTTGCTTTGCTGTTGGAAACAGTTGTTAAATTAGATATTCCTAATTTCAATTTAGCACATAAATAAAGGCAATGATGCCAATTTGTGAAATTAGACATAATTCAGACCAGTAAACAATGTTATGTTGCCTCCAACATGGTTCTTCATATTGCACAAAATGTGTCATAATGTTTCATCTTAGTTGTGTGGTTGTTTGAGGCAAATTAGCAACAACAGTCAATAGTCAACAACACTGTACCACACGGGGTCAAAGGACACATCTAGCACGAGGTATTAGGTTAACAAAATTTTGCAGGATTTTGGGGGGATATAATATTTTGCTTTCATGAAGAGAATTTTTTTTTAAGAGTTTGTAGCATATAATATAGTCCATGTGTAGGTAGTCCTTATAATGATATTTTTATACTTGTTTGAGTCTATGGTGGTCCTCATACCAAATAAAATGCTTCCATTTAGATTTTGCCAATAGAATAACGATTTCATTCATCTAACATTCATTCTCCATTTAATTTTCTTTTGAGTAGGATTAACCTTTTCAGGTTTTTGCAATCCAATTGTTTTAAATTTTAATCCTTAGACCAACCTTAGTTTACCAACGATAAGAGGCTACAAAGCAAACACCAACTCTGGGGGTAAACAATTAGCCAGTGGCTGTGCTCATGCGCTGCTTATGAATCATTTGCTCTGACATCACAGTTTCTTAATTTTTAAAAATGTACCTTTGGTTAGCAACATTCCTATTCAGCAAAAATGTAGACAGCCCAATGAGATGGGGTTGTTTATTGACTCTGCTTTACAACAGAACTACTTCCTTTCTTATTTACAAAAATCTGTCAACCACATGTACAACAGGGTATAACACTTAAAGCTCTAACTTTTATATCTGGAGCCCTTTCACATATCTAGGACCACCTTGAACAGATGAAATCACTTGCTGAAAACAACTGGCAAGGAATTACTTTTTGTAAAAGCTACTTTACTTTAAGAAGAAATATTGTGACATTTGGTATATGTTTTTAGAAGATCAAGGTGTTTTTACACCCAATAAATAAAAATGTAGGTAGGCCTATACACTGGATATTAGTTTGAATTATTGTATTTAATTAGGGAAATGAATTTAAAATTTTGTTATTTGGTCTTAGTTACACCCAAAAGCCAAAGGATGATAGAACAAAATCTATGACTCACTCAAAAGTAACTTCTGATGCAAAACTGTGATGAAGTTCATGTTTCATTAACTACAGACACTGCAGGTGTGTACTGAATAGATGAGACATGACATGGTGTTGGTCTCCAACCTCTGTTAGTCTGGAATTAAGCCTCTGCTGAAGGCGTAGGAAGCCTCATGACTAGACTGTAATTACTGACACATTTACTCAGACAAAACCCAGTAAGCTTGAGTCTAAAGTATTTCTTTTTCTTCCCAAAATATCCATTTTCTGGAACAAACTCAAAACTTTAGCAGGTTCCTAGCTGATCCTTCAGTTTCTATTCAATTATTTAAATTAAAAAAATACAAACCGCACCCCATACAAACACTAGTTCTGGATGACACAAAACAAAAATTATTTCAAAAGCACAAAGTAAACAGATTTTTCTCTATATTTCTCCTCATTTCCTCTTTTTGAGACTAGTGCTTCCTTGGACTACAGTTCACTGTCTACTTTCTTTATGCCTTCATTTTACCTGCAATGATTCACTTTGTCCATTTACATCATCTCTCCTACACTGCCTTCATTTTCTCCCCCTTATCCAGCTCTGTGCCTTTAGGTTGGTCAGTTCAGCGAGGCCGAGTTACATTCCTGGGATGCTTCTTACATATGGTGCACATTCCTGCTGGGCTGATGAGAGGCCCAGCGCTCCTAGCCGCCACTCCGACCCTGCAGAGACCAGCCCAAAGCTGAGCATGCTAGTGACTTCTTCAGTCGCCAAAAGAGCTTGAGGAAGTCAAGCTTCTAATATACTTCAGGCAGCGTTTTTGAATGATAAGAATGCCATTATTAAAGCCTGCAGATCTAAACTAACAGGGCTGAGTAGCTATCTTTCTTTCAGGCTAATTGAGCATGTTCCCAGTGTCTAAAATGACTTTATGTGTATGTGTGCAAAATAATAAAAAAGAAAAACTTTTGTCATGTTTAGTAAAAAGTGTAAAAAATAAACTGACATTCCAGTTCTGAGGAAAATTATTCACAACATGGGTGAAGAATTCAACCTGTCTAGTCTATCCTACTGTGTACTAATCCCACTCAATCAGCATTTACCAATTATCCATCTTCTTTTCTAAAGCTATAATATCTCTTGGAGCAGGTGAGTATAACTGCAACACCTTACATGTATTGCAAGTATTTTAAGTTTGCTCGGTAAACCCTCGGTATTGAATACTAATCATAATCTCATGCCATACAGAAAATAAAACATAATCTGGGACAAAACGGGAAAGGCTATTTGTAGGGCTGTCACAATAAGGAAATCTTCTCTGTTATGATATTGGATAATTAAATACAGCAGCCATTGAGCAGAGGGATAATTTATTGTTTCTTTCAGGAACAAAAAGTCGACTCCTGATGTCTAAAACTGATTAGTATTAAAAATTGAAGTTCTGAAGTGACAGGAATGGATGCAACCCAAATTTAACTCCACTGCTGCAAATTCCGTCAGCTGGTGGACAGAGCCTACACAAAGCCTTACACCACATATGATCTGACAACGTAAATCTGCAGAGAAATTAGGTACAACAAGCAAGAGACAGATTTGTTGAAATGGTGAAATTTTGCCAGTTGATTGTGTTTACCAGTCCTACATATTCTCTCGTTATAAAATTATTTATTTTGCCCTGCAATAGCCCATACTGTTAGTTCTGCATTAACAGCACCTTTTGTGCAAATTTCTATATTTTTGAGCTATACGTCTCTAACATGTACAGCGTCATAATTCCAGTTCAGTGGCAGGCATGATTTTGACTAGGAAATTATAAACTAAAGCAAAAATGCAGAGATTAGATGCAAAAATCAGTTTGTAAGCTTAAAAAAAAAAAACGAAAAAAAAAAAAAACAAAGCTAGATCTGCTCAAAAGTTTGCTCCATGAAGCTGGCTGGGTGTGGCCTTAGGATTGTGCAACCTCACTGCAGCTACTGCATTTCCACCGCAGATCATCCCCTCATCAATGGGCTGTAGGTGACGGTCAGTGTTCAAGCCTGCATAGTTTACCCCAACTTCATTAATGCACAGATGATTCAAGAGTGCAAGTTAATAAAATACATCTGTATTTCATAATTCAGCAACACAGATGAGGCAGGACAGCTACAGAACTAGCACGTTATAATTTTGAAAAGCCGATTAATCAGCTGATTGCCTGACATTCAATTTCTCATCATTTTTGAATAAAATGTGCCAAAACTCCCTCCATGCACAAAGAAAATGAAATATATGTTTAGAGTATTAAATCAAAACTATGACATTTTGGTTGACATTTCACTGGAGATTACAGATCGGAACATCAAACGCAGTGTTTCCCTCACATGTTCTCTCCGTGTGTGTCTGTGTCAGGGGAGTGGTGCTACGGACGTCACTGCTGGACGGCTGCATTAATCAAATCCAGCGGTACAGCGATAATGTCCGTGCCAAATAATTGCTAACACACACACAGATAGACAGGTTGGTAATTCTGAACAAGCAGCGTCTAAACCAAGCAAATATTAACGCATAATGTCAAATGTAAGAGAGACAAAAGGCAAAAAGAAGATTTATAAAACACGCCTACAAGACAGACCCATATGGAAAATCCATAGCACACGAGGAAAAAACAACGAATCTATTTCACGTAAGAGTTTAATCTATTACTTAATAAGTCAACCAGACTTTATAATTACATTCTTACACCCATATAACTGGAACTACCTCTTAATGCCGCACTTCCTGATTGATGTGTGGGTGTGAATTGAACCGGCTCTATTAACAGCACGGCTAAATCTTTTAAAAATATCACCCTGGGCATGGATGGCATGTCCGGCCCATCAAAATAATGCATATTTCATGCTTCGCAGGTCAGTGAAAGCCGACTGCAGCAGGCTGAAAATCAGACATGAGTCTTACACAGCTGAGGAGTGAATCTACTCTCTGTAAAAGTGAATCAATGTCAATAAGACATTTCATAAAAGCACTGTGTGAGGTTGACAATGAAATGAATAGGAGTTTTCCGTCGTGCCTTTCCTACAGTTCAGACATTTTTACAGAGTTGCCAGAGAAAGTGATGGCCCGTTTCTCAGGCTGTGTGGGACTAGCAGTGATGCCCCTCCCTTATTTCTTACTTTACACACACGAGTCAGCTGGCTGAAAGATGGATATGACACATTCAGCTCATTGAATATGTTTCTTATCACAAAAACATAGGCACTCGCAATCAAAGAAAAGAAGTAACCTTACAGTAAGGTATCATAAAGTTAAGTTTTTAAAACTGCTTAAATTTTCAGATATAGAACTCATAATGAGATGCCAGAGAAAGTACTGGAAGGAAGGATATACACAGCATAAAGCAGATTGTTGCCACTCCCTCCCCCCGCCTGCACTTGTTGCTGCAGACTGCTTGTCAACTGGCTGGAAGAAGACTCTCCTCCAACGTTTTCTCACTAAGTAGTAACGCAGATTAAAGCGTTTGGTAGCATTTTCACAGACAGACAAAATATGGAAAAAGAATAAATAAAAGAGCGATACAATTTTTACAATGCAACCGCTTTAAAAATCATACTTGTTAAGCTTTTAGCAGGATATCTGACTACATGAGCAGATAGTTTGACTAATTTATCACTTGTATTATGACTTAAAAAAGTGTGACATTATGTAAAATCAGCATGATAAATACATTTTATAGATAACATACTATAGATACTAATCATCATGAATAAATATTAATAATTGTAGCTGTTCTATTTCAAATAAAAGCAACTAAACAACTTCTGTTTTCTATATATTTTCTTTTTTGCACAGTGGTATTTTCACTCAAAATTATTATAGGATGCGAGTGGGTTCCTAAAATTTGCCTCTAAGCAACAATCTGTCCGGAACAAGTTCTGAACTGCACAGATGGTATACAGGTGGGAGGAAATATATCTACACTGGCTGAGGAATTTGAGTTGTAAAATGTGAAATAGGCAAGTTGTCATATTTCACCCTATTGCCTGTCTTAATGTGTAAACTTTCAAATCAAGCTTGCATAAGGCAGAGTAGGAGGGCTAAGAAGAAGGCCTTTAAAAATTACATAATCCCTGGCTCAAGAATTCATAGAAAATGGGTCACAGTACAGTGAGTTTAAAAAACTTGCAACAGGTTTGACAGAGTGATTATCATCCGGCATGTAACATGTAAGCAACAAGATAAAAAGGGAAAGGCAAATTATAAAAGTTTCCACATTCATAAAACATTCTCAATAGAACAGATTTAAATACAATACCATTCTTACCTTTATCAGTCAAATATAACTAGATTTCTGGAAGAGGATCCTGACTGTGCCTGGCTGAGGTCTGCAGCAGGCACCTGGAGATACTGAGGGGGGAAAAACAGCAGAAGACAAGCTTGAAAAGAGGAAATGAATGGCGCGGAGGGGAGTGAGAGAAACCAGGAGGAGGAAGAAGAGAGGGAGGCGGTGGGGGCAACTCTTCACATCCATGTTGCGCTGCAAAGGGTGGGGCCTTGAGGAATGCACTCTATGTGCTTTCCTCACGACTAACGCGGGGTCAGCCGGACCTGTGCACTGCTAAGACTCTCACAGGACAACTGTCAAATAGAGCAACTTCTATTTCCTCTGTGTAGATTTAAATCAACAGCGAGCTTTATTCGGGATACACCCGATTCATGTCTCTTGATAGCAGGAAAAATAGACAGGCACAAAAAAAGATTTTTTTCCCTTTTTTTTAAGCATTTCTTTGGATTTCAACAGAAGAAGATACACAAATTAAATGTTCTTTAATTAGCCTTCTAAGTATCCATTCCACAAATTAATGAGAAAGTCTCTCAAATCTTCTTGACAGACGCACTTACTTTTAACACAGTTCACACCAATAGTTCGCCAGTGGCGCACACAAGTCCTACTATTGCAATAAAATACGAAATTTGTGCTGCCAAGTTAGTCGTATTGAGCGGGGTTCACAGCAGGAAAGTTGCCACGTCTGTTACACATCTCACTTGCAAACGCAGTCCAAAGCAAATGACAGGACACACTTCTTAACTACGCAACAGTCCCGGCTAATCACAGCTGCCGTGCGGGACTTGAGCAATAAATCAACATGTATCGCAGTCCCTGAAATCTGTTCTGCGTGTGTTTCTTAAAAATATATATATTATTACATAATGAATGCATTTTTAGAAGCCAGTTGGGTTTGGTAACATTTTCAGTCCTGTAACCTTTAGAAGAAAAAAAAAAAATCCTCAGCCACACCTTAACTCTCAATCATTTTTTCTGTCAGTTCCAGAGGTTTCGACGATACACAGCTTTAACCCCAACGAGACAGCCGCTTTGACCCCCCTTACACTCTTCGATGTGAACGTTTAAAACCTGTAAAAACGTCAGGTAAAAAGCGTTCCGGTGTGTGCGTGTGTATCCGGTTGTATGGTCCCACCCCGGGCTCCTCTCCACCGCTCGACGTTCCTCCCGGGTCTCTCTCCTCGATCCAACTCCTCTCTTCAAACCGGCTTCTCACTCCGATCAGCTGGCAGCGGCCTGACGTCTGCACAGCCTGCCGACCAATCAGAGACGAAGTGAAAACAGCGTCACTGAGCTTCGCTCTACACGCACGATGACGATCAGCGAAACCGACCAATTGAATTTAAGATCTCTTCGAGCAATAAGGCGGGTCTAAGAAGTGTAAGCCAATGATTGTACCCCCGCCCATAGCAGGCGTTTTTTTCCGTGGGCCAATTAGGTGTTGGTAAGTACTCAGAAATAACTTTTTGTTTTGTAAAGCAGATCAAATTTGAATTATACATAATTGAAGAATTAAAAGCTATTGCTATTATATGTATATAATATATTTATTTAAAAATAAATGCAATGAAACCTTTGTGGAATATATAGATATATAATATACAACAAAGGCTCCTATTTTTTAATCCAGTGTGTTACACAAATGTCAGAGGCAAGCCTCTCTGTTAGATTAGATCTTATAAACTGATATCAAACCACCTGAACTCTAGTTTTCTGATTTCAGGTATCAGCTTTCATAATTGTCCTGGAAACCATTTGTCTCCTGCTCCAGTAGGAACAAATGAGAGACACAATGCAAAAGTACAGTGCTGCTAAAGAGTTCCTTATCTCTCACTAATAACTGGTTGAACCACCACGGGCGGGAGCAGCTCCCCTCCAGCATTTGCAATAACTCGCAGTGAGTCTTTCATATTGGAGGAATTCTGGCCCTATCTTCTTTGGAAGATTGTTTTAGTTCAACAACATTCAAACGTTTTTGAGCACAAACTGCTCATATAAAGTCACACCCCAGCAGTTCAGGTTCAAGTCCAGGTTTTTACTAAGCACTCCAATAACTTTAAATTATTGAATGGCTTTAACAACGGCCCACCCACAGGTCAAAAATGTCTGACTTGTTTGATCTTATTCCTTGAGGATTCTTTACTTTAACCAAGTTGTCTTTAGCCTGGTCATTACCTTATATGCAATTCCGCTCAATTCTCATCTCCCTTTATGCTCTGTCTGGGATTTCTCCTATTGATCTTGATTCCTCCGTTAAAATTTCAACAGGGCCAATCAATAAACGGCAATCGGTGGTCCGCCTGCCCTCATTGTTTGTGTCCTTGGACAAGACCTTTCCACCTTGCCTGCTGGTGTTGGTCAGATTAATTTCTGCTCTGTTCTAGAATTGTTGTCTGCCTATAGTTTTAGCAATTGACTTCTAGTGTAGTGATCTGAACTGAATTTGGAATTAATTTAAATGCATTTAATTGGTTTTGATAAATTATAATGTATTTTTCTGCCACTGAACTTACTTTAAAATTGTTTTATGTTAAACTTGTTAGGAATTAGTCTAGCTCTCCAACTTCACAGAACACAAATGGACTGATGTCGAGCAGCAAATTCAGACACATATCGCTTTCTGATATGAATTGATTGTGATTCCACAGGTAAAGTATACCACACTGGTTTCCCTGATCTTTTATTTTTACTTTTACATCTGGGAAATTGTGGGTTCCATTGCAAAATAAACCCCAAATATGTATCTCTGGTATGTGAATAACTAAAACCCCTTAAGCATTTCAGTTGTTTTTCAGGGTTCAACTTTCCATTCTTTTTAAACAAACACAGCATTTCTGTGGTCTGGAGTAGAGTTAGAGTCGGACTTTACCACCACAAAGTGACTGCTCCTTCTTATGGGTGGAAACCTCAATTGGAGGCTTGCTTGTTGAAGTCACAGTTATACATTTGGAAAAGAGACTGGAATGTGCAGCATTTTTCTTTTAAATCCCAGCAAAAATAAAACATTTGTTCACCAGCTGTGAATGTAGCTCTCTCTTGGGAACTGAAGTTGATATAAAGATTTATATGATGTGTTGCACTGTACATTCAGCACACAGCAGCACCAGAGCCTGAAAACAGGGTTTCACTAATGCTTAAATTTAGAAGCACATGACCTTTAATATTGACAAACCATCTTTTTATAACATTGGATTTAAACAATTTAAACTTCTGCATTGAGTACTTAAAATTCAGTAACTTGTCAAAACTTGTGTTTTAAAGAACAGCAGAATCACAGCCTAGTCATAGTGACACAGCTTTCGTTATTGCGTAAATTTATAGTTTGTTGCTTCTATGGAATTGGACAGGAATGTAAGCACAAGCACACAGCATTCAGGAAACCAAACCTTCCTGTTCTCAACTGACTTGTACAGACCAGGTTCATACTGTGAGCTGACTGTTCCCTCCAGAAGTACACTGTGTCTGTGCTCTCTGTCTTTGACTGTATAGATTTGAACTCACTTTGAACACATAGCTTTGGTCAACTAACTTAGAGAAAAATCAAACAATAAATTAATCGATCATCTTCATTATCACTAAAGGGAAGTTATTGTGTAGCCCTGAGGGAAAAGCAGAATTGTCCCAAAGCTCAAGTTTACAAATGTATAAATTTTTTTTCAAGTGATCCTGTAGTGGTAATTATGCGTCCCCAAGTTTGACTTCAGCATTTTGCATCTTACATGTAAAATGCTGAAAATAAATTTTGTCTCTTTGACCAAAATACTTTGTTGTTGGGATGGTACGTGGCTTAAAGGTTATTTTGCTTCCTTAGATAATATGGGCTAGGTCTATCAACTGTAAAAAAAAATATGTTCATAGTATTTCTTTCACAAAACACTTTTCAAATAATGAACTTTCACCTGCTCAGTTTAGCCTATTTCCACTTCCTTTCAGAATAAGCTATTTTAGGGCCTCTTGTTACTATAAATCTAAACAAATCACTGCTGGCCACGCCCCCAAGTCAATGTTTAAGCTCGCATTTTACATATGTGAAATGGTTTCAAAAAGATACAATTGTACAACAGTACATCATATCTCACTAAAGAATAAATGCATTTAATTTCAAAGAAAAATGCCAGGAATAGGTTAACACATTTTTGAATGACTCAAATTGCACTTACTTTCATTTTCAAGAACTGGATGTGCCTCTGCAATGTTGCTACTTTAACAGTAAGAGAATAAGATGTCAGAAGTAAGATAAGTTCATTTTGAATTGAGCTGAACTAATTTCTTATAGCTTTTTTCCCCTGAAACATTTGAGTTATATTATTAGATTATTACAGAAAAGATTAAACAGGTTGTTTTGAACCACAAATACATTCAAGTCAATGAACTTTAGGTAATAAATCAAGCACATTCTTTAAAGGGTAACTAAATCCCTCTCTGTCAGAGATGTTTTCTACAACTTAGTGTAGCGTTTTTAAAAAAAGAAAAGTTGGAAGCAACTTTTTACATCATTTGATGACATTACACTGGAGCTACATCCCTGTAATGTTACGATGAAAACATGAAATCATAAAACCATATACTGAATATATTGAACTGATAAAATCCAACTGACAGTCAGTCACACTTAAGATTTTATCTTGTCTTTTTCAGTGTAATAAACAGTTTTCAAAGTTCTTCTTCACAGTAGTTTTACACTGGCCTCAGACAACCCCACTTGCAGGATACTGCTAGATCCCTTTAAGCCTGTGCCGTCTTTGGTTAAGGTACTTTAATTCCTGGAAGTGGATTGGAGATGCAGGACAAACATACAGTCCAAACCTTAGGATGTTGGTATGTTTTGAAGCGTGACGTCCAGTGTTTTCTCACAATCAAACTGCAAACAGGATATCTTACACTTCCTAGCCTAAATCAGGCCACACCATGCTCTAAAAATAAATCAGTGAAGCTTCGGCCTGTATTTCTCATGACATGGTGGTTCCTGTGAGTTAATGTTGTCATCAGACCACACTATAATACCTCAGTAATTGTAAAGGAAACATTTTTGCTGAGGCTTACATTTCTGATCTTACAATCTCTTAATCAACAGTAATTGATCTCACAGTTACCACAACATAGCAGATCCTTTGCCTTCAAATATCTGTGTGGGTGCCTAACATTTAAGAGGTTAGAAAATATAATTTAGTTACAGTACCTAACTGTTTCTTTGTTTGCAAATATTCTAACTATTCTCTATTACTTTGAGAACAAATTTTCAGCAGTCCCTTTTGCTCCACAAAAACAGAGTTTATGTTTTACATCATTGTGTTTTTTTAAAGAAACCGACTTCTTCCCGCATTCCTGCTTGAAGAAAGTGTTTTCTAAAAACTGGCAGTAGTTTTTAGAAACTACATAAGATTTCTAAAAACTAGGCAGTAGGTTTGGGAGTTCATTTTGAGTCCAAAAACGCTTTATCAGCTAAAATTTTATAATACCAGCCCATACCATTACCCCTCTTCCACCTTGTGGAAACCTTTAAAACTCTGTTTTCAGATATCTCTTGGCCCAGTCTAGACACTTCAGCCCATATATCTTGTTCAGTGGTAGTTGGGTTTCTGCCCTCCTTACCTTGGCTATGTCTCTGAGCACTGAACATCTTGTAATTCTAGATGCTCCAAGTAGGGTATAGAATTACTACAATATTATATTGCAGTTAAAAGCTGGAGAATAATGGGTTCCTAGTAACTTCATGCCAGATTATTCTCAAATCCTTGTCGTTTTTTCTAAACATTTTCTTTAAACCCCGTTAACTACTTGCAAGAAAACCTTTGATGGGTCTGTGATCAAGCCTCAATGTCTTAGCGTACTCAAGAGTGTGCGAGGCATCCCTCTGAGAGGGTTTTGGTCATTTTTGATTATCCAATCAGTGGAATCTCTTGTTTGGGCAAAATTATGCACACCTTTATATGGTATGTTGACCTACTTGGGCATCATCACCCACCTCCATTACACACATCACCTGCTGTGCTTAAATTCATTTAAGCTTATCAAGTTTGGAGCTGGAAAATATCCCCAAAAATGATCACATGGTCAAAATATGCACTTGCCTAATAATTGTGCACACAGTGTACAATTATCATCTTTTCACTGCAATTACAGCCTGATTGAAACAAATCATTCTCCTGGGACATATTGTACAGGTAGTTATTGCTCTTTATTTGGTGTGTGAATGGAAAGATAATGGTGCCACTTCCTATGCATCTCATACCCACACAGCATTTGCTGAATATTGATGCCATGATTTGACATCTCCTTAAAATGACTCATGCAGCTGTTCTTTTCTGGCTCTTCTTTTTGTCAAACCTTTCTTTGCTTTCCGTCACCCTGAGATGTGATTTTGCCCTTGAGTTCCTAAATACAGCTCTTAAATAGATTTCAGGAAGCAATTGGCACCTCTGCTGGGCAAAGAGCAATTTGGAGCCTGTTCAAGCAAGGTAATAGCTCTGTAAAGCAGAACACATTGCATTGTCACACGCTTCAACAGGTGGGGGCACTTTTTTTTTTTCCTCCCTCAGCGATGAAACTGGGAGCCTGGGGCTGAGTCAGAGGGTTCATTCACTGACAGACTGTGGAGGATATTACTGAGACCATCTTGGTCATGCAGGATTAAAGTGTTATGGTCCATGGAAGAGTGTCTGCCAGAAAAAGGTTTTAGTTAAGATCTCAGTTATCCAGGCTGCTTCCACGACATCTGATAACAATATTGTGGTTGTAAGCCTTTTCCATAAATTGTGTTTGAGTTTTTGTACAAGAATTTATGGAAATCCTGGGAAAATCTTTCATGCTTGAGCTATTTTAAAATGATTTTGGTGACAGTAAGAAATGAAATGGCAGTGCAAACAACCCGATAGTTACTCATTCTTAATCCTCCTTCTCCAAGTCTGTGGACGTGTACATGGACATCTGTAGACACCAAAATTGCATAGCAGTCTTATACACCAACTCCAAAGGAATGTGGAGCAAATAGAACATTTGTCTGCAAGCACTAACTTCTGAGCAGTTTTCCTCCATCTTTTTTACACAGTACATTGTCTTTATGTCTTTAGAGTGGCAGCACCGATACAAATAGCAACAATATATGTTTTTAAAATGATTGTTCTGTCATTTCCCAGTGCACAGTTTTGTGTTCTTCCAAATTATTTCATTCACAAAACTATGCACTGTACAAGGAAGACAATTCACCTTTAGAAATGTAAAACATAAGAACTAAAAAAAAAGAAAAGAAAAGAAAATCAGACTTTCCATGCAAATGTAAAGTGCATTGATTATAACGGGATGTGTGTGTGTTTTAGGGATGTGTTGCTTCCCTGTTTTAAGGTACACCATTGTTTTACAACGCTGCTGTTTATATCACAGTAGTGTTTTGTTTCATACAGTGTCATGACCTGGTTCATTGGTTGTGATAAAAAAAAAAAAAAAAAAATTACAGAGACATAAATTTCAAGGAACCTTGTTTATTGATTTAAATTGCCATTGTGAGGTGTGTCTTTAGTTGTCTCAGTTTGCCAGGAGGAATCAGGGTAGACAAGCCTCCCTCTGTCTCTGTGTGAGAGAAGTCTGGGGCATGCAGTCTTGTGTCAAGTTTAAGATCCTTGGCGGACTGGCCAGGTGCTCCCAATTAGGCTGATTGTCAGAGCTGCTGGACCAAACAGCAAGCTCTAGAAAAGAGCTTGTCAACAAAAGGTTGTCACAGCAGTTCTTATTATGTTTAAAGTGCTTCTAATGAAATGTCAGAGGTTTTCTATAGTTCAGTAGAATGCAAAGTTTTCTCCCCTTTCTCAGCTGATGATGTGCGCTACCCCTAGGTGAGATCACATGTTTGCTTCCTTTTTCTCTGTATGGCTCTTTGGTCGACAAGCGACCAGCTTAGGGTGTTTCTTGCCTCACCTAGCAGTGACTGGAATAGGATCCTTGAGCAAAATTAATCTGACGTTGAAATGGATAAGAGTACTCTGATATTACAGTCTGAATCTGTTACTTGAACACATGAACTCACAAGCCTAAAAATAAGGTGAAGAAACAAGGGCATTGTTAAAGATCTCTTAGAAAAGCTGGTTATCTTATTATGCAACCCAAGGAATGTTCTGAAGGAGAGAGGAGTGGGATTAGGGAAGCTCTGGAGAACTGATCAGAGCTGAATTATGAAGACCTCTATTTACTATTTTGATGCACTGTTACCAACACAGGAGTAGGTCGGTTGATTCCAGGGTGTCTGAATCACACAGCGAGGTGGGGGTGAAAGAATATATGCTGCGTTTGTAAACCTGACTGATCTCTAGTTGGCATTGAGTAATAGCTGGTTCAGCTGGTGTGTAGGAGCGGTGGTGAGTTTTTGAAGACAGTGGTGAGTTTTCAGAAAAGGTATTACAGCTTGACCAATAAATGATCCTCGGACACAAGAGAAAAGAAAAAAATAGTAGTCTGTAACTGAAAGCTTCACAAGAAGAAGGATTACTGCAAACAAGATGGACAATCTGGCAACACATGGGATTTGTGCTGATTTTTATATATTATAGCTATGTAAGGTAGTAGATTGCAGATGTGGGATAGACAGGAAGAAGAGGGAGAGACAACACAGTCTGCAACAACCAAACTGGGATTACAACATGGATGGACAGAGTGATTGCGGGGTACGCCCTAGACAGGTTACAATTATATTGCAGGGCCAACACAGGCAAGCAAGACTACTACACACACACACACACACACTCACAAATAAGAGCAATTTAGAGTCACCAATTTACATAACGTTCATGGTTTCAGTCTGAAGGATTAGGTCTGAGAGAGAACTCGAATATCCATGGAGAACATGCAAACTTCACACTGAAAGATCCCAACAGAGATTTGTTCTGGCATCAGTCTAGTTTTGAGACAAAGGAGCCAATATCTGAAAAATGTTGCCTAGTTAATCATTCCAGTGATTTTACTGAAATTGTATGTGATCTAAATAAAAATGGGAAAAATGTAAAACAAAAGCAATCTCGGGTGAGGAATAGATGAAGACTCCTACACAGTCATTCACACTTCTAATGACAAAAATTACACACAGGCATTTCACATAAGGTACACATGATTAGAATGTTGCTGTAATCATGTTTTACGTGAATGTAATGTAGAAAAAAAAAAAAGTTTTCAAAGTTTAATAGACATTGAGTTTAGCGTGCTCCTGACTGGGGAACAAATACCACAGTAATTCTTTAAGGAGCTGCCTGGACCCCGTTTGAGTCTGCTATGGGAATTAAAGACATCTCAACCAGGTTCACCCCAACAGCAGACTGTAAGATGCTAAATAAGCCATCAAAACCCTTATAATGTCATAACAGAACCTAAAATGGCCTCTTGTTTTGAGATTTCAGCAATTCCCTGATCGACATGCGGAATCAAAGACACAAGCATTTTAAGAAGGTAAAAAGGTTTACTTACAACATGGAAATATGAAGAAGGAGTTTGGGTTTCCGGTGTCGTGGCAGCATCTGGAAAAAGATTTTGAATAGAACAGGGATTTCTGGAGGAGATCCAGAGGGAGGTGAGACTTAGAGGAGTGAAACTAGGGTGGTATGGAAAACATCAGAAATTCATCCTGTGAAGCTCAGAGAGCACTGAGGTCTAGGAATGAGGAAGGCATATACTCTATAAACACTCAGAAATTTGCTGGGCTTGACTCTACCAGGAACTGTTGATCCTCAGGCACTGAATGGTTGTCCAATGGCTACATCATGCAAAGGACTGATTGCCACTGTTGATGTGAAACTCTCACAGGAACTGAAGCTAATGCCAGTTGTGCGGTTCACTGAACCGAAAAAGTCAGGGTTTAGGGCACAAGTGTGAAACCCCAGTCCTCAAAGGCAAGTGTACTGGAACGTGCAGATTTTTCTCGGCTTCAACAACCCCACAATTAAAATAAAATGTAATTATTAGCAGGACCCTGTAGAAGTGGACTGCACATTGATGAAACAATTTAGTCGTTTCATTTAGGTGTGTTAGACCAGGAATAAATCTAATGTTTGCAGGACTCCGGCCGTTGGGGATTGGAGTTTGACACCTCTGGTTTACAGGATGCTTTGTTGCAGCAGGACCGGGCCAGCTCAACATCATGGAATCCACCATGCATGCTACAAAGTATTAAAGAAAAATGCCAAAAGAAAGTGAAAATTCCTCAGCTGAGTCAAAGGCCATATCTTGATCTCTTTGATGTGGTTTGGAAAGGCTTGAAACAGGCTGAACATTCAAATAATTCCTCAAACATTTCTCAGTTTAAGGTGGGGAATGGGAAAAACAAGAAACCTCAAAAAACTAAAGTTATTTCAGCTAAACGAGGAAACTCTAGCTGTTTGGCGTAGGGTGTTTTCACAACCAGAAACCTAATTTTTATGTTTAAAACATTAAACGTTGTTTATATGCAGTTAAACCACCTTCTATGAATGACACCAAGATGTGAATATTTCATAATAAAAGACTGAATATTAAATGAATCATCATAATTTCACAAAATATTAGACAATCTTTGCTAGTATTCCTTAAACAAACAGTGGAGTATGCAATTTTTTTTACATGTCTCTATATGAAAAACAAAACTCTTAAGAGTTTTTAAAATAATTTGTTTTTGTTTTTTTTACTCAGTGACATGAGAGTCACTCATAACAGTTTTACAGAGATTTCAACTAGAACTAAACTAGTTATATGAAATATGATTCTAGGCTTTCCTTAAAGAGTGTATGGATGAATATGATGGTACAGCAAATCCTTCACTTTAGAACAGGTTATTTTTTTCTTGCATATGAAATCTCTCACTGATTAGCCATTGTAGCTCACACTGATTTTGTTCGTCTTCTCCACCCATCCACGTTCTAGTTTCTCTTTGCCCTTGCACAACACACTCTACTTTTCTCTTCCACAGCTAAACCCTTAACATCGTGGATCCTGACCTCTTGAAAAGACCTTCTTTCCTGCCATCAGTCATAGGGGTAAAGAGGGGAAAGCCTCTGCTTCTTTAAGAAACGCTTGTGGCAAAAAGAAACCGATTTGCAAAGCTAACCGTTCAGAGTGCAGTGTGGAAACCGAGGCCAATGAGAGGCACTGCTGGATTGAGGTTACAAAAGCACTCTGAACCCAATGACTCAGCAAAAGCTGGATGCATGCGAGATGACACTGCAGTATTTTAAAGGAGCAGAGTACAAACTTGCAACACTCAAAGGGAAGGTGGAAAATGCAGTGTCAGAATAAGACCAACTGGTCATGCCCTTCTCTATTGGAGAGATAAAAAGTGTAAGGCTTGCGTTGCCCCACAGAGTCGTAGATAGAGAAGTGACTTATATATATATTTCATTTTATTTTTCACCCAAAGGGCACTGTCTGACTAAATGCCAGTCATTGAGGTAAATGTCACTTTGTTGCACAGCTACACAGACATTTAAATAATGTTTAGACAGACCCCTTTAGACAAGCAGTGATGTTATTGCTGAATGCTGAAGTTGCCCAGTCAGACCTCATCAATCAACAAGCTTTGACATTGGGGTTTGTTCACCCCGAAATAAAATATTCTTTTGTTTCGAGGGAACACTGTTGTACAGAAAATGCAGAATCATACCATTATGAAATACTAATAAAATCTTCAAAAGGTAAACAATGTATCCAAATTTTTTTAGTTTCTCAGATGGGAAGAAAAACTGTCTCTCGGGAAGAAATATTGTCTCATCATTTTCCCAATGGTATGGAGAAAGGTTAATCAGATGTTGATGCCAGTTGCAGCTGGAGCAGTGGTAGGATTTAGTAACTTACAGAAAGAAAAAAAACCAGCTGACTTGCCACCACTTTTCAGAAAACTACACATAGAACCAGAATCCTCTGCTTTCACAAAACACCATTGTGACCTTAGAAAACTTTGCCTGTGCTCCAAAGTCTTCATGGTCTGTTCACTTTATGACTTGTATGTTCTCAGTGTTCTGGTGGATTTTTTTTTTACATCACAGTGGGATCTTCATCCAGTTGTAAAGGCATATTACTGAAAAATCTCTCAGAAAGAGCTTGCCATGTGTGAATAGGTTGAAACTGTGTCAATCAAATTTTTACCTTTAGTCATATTTCAATTTTCTCTTCAGTCACAATCTAATTTCTGACAGTAAGAATCCATTTCCTTCTGTGCCTCTTATTATCTATCCTCTCAATTCATGACCGTCTGTATCGTTCTTGCATAGATCCACAGCTAATAACGAGTCAGCTCATTCAGATCTCTATTATAGATTGAATGACCTACATTACGGTGCGGTCAGGCCCCATAACAAATAAGCTCCAGTAGCACAGATCTTCTCTCTGCAGAAGTCAGCTTTGTGAACAGCAATGGAAAGTTCCACCGTGGTTCCAAAGAGGTTTACTCCTGTGTGTAGTTCTGGTCAGACTTGAAACAGTCAGTCAGTGATGTGTAAAAGTCTTCAGATAAATTCGCCCTTTTCTTATGTACCATGACCTCACACTAAAGCAGCAGTTTTATTTATGGGGGAAACAATCTCACACTAAGAATAAGAAAACCCCTTTTTTGCCAGCAGGACAACACTTTTTCTCCTATGACATTTTACAAGATTGGATCATGCCAAGAGATGAATCTTTGTCTAGTCGTCTCTTGTGGTTTCTTCAGCTCATTCTGCAGGTTTTCTGTGGGATTTAGGTCTGGTCTCAATTAATAAAGATTGTTCCTTTTGATTTGGCTGCATGTTTTTAATCATTATCTGGTTGAAAAACCTAATCACAAGTCTGATTTAACTTCCTTGAAAATCGCTAACTTAATCTTTGAGTATATTTATTTTTTTTAAAAGAGATAAAGATGTGGTGCAATCTAATAAGATTTTCTGAGCATTTGTAAAAACAGGTTCAGAAACTTATGCTTCTGAATCAGCAGAAGCTATTATCTACTTCTGCTAATTCACACATATAAGCCTTACTTAAATGGCATGTTTCCTCATCTTTTCAGTTCTGAAGAGTTACTTAGAAAATGTATCTGTGTCATGACAGAGAAACAGGAAGTATAAGTGATTAAACATTCCTGGACATTGAACTGAATGTGATCAGCTGAATATGAGTTAAGGTTGCCGATAAGTGATTTTGTGAAAACCTAAAATATTTTTGCTAATGACTTATGATTTTTTCTTTCTTAGGTGTGTAAATGTACTTGAATCAAAGGTTACATTCTTCTACAAATTATTATTTTTATTATTATTATTACGATAAAACATGTTCTCTTTTTTTGTCTTTTTTGTGCTTTTTGGTCAAAACTAATTACTAAAGTTTTAAATGAGCACTATGTTAAAGAGCTTTGGGAACTTTGAACACCTGAATAATACAAATGACAGTGCATAAGAACTTAATGTAGATATTAGTTGATTGTTGAATTTAATTACATGAAGTGAAACTTATTGTGCACATGCTTGACTCATGTGTGTGCGTACCTTTTTATACCAACATTTCCATGTGCAATTTCCAAATTTTCCGTTTTGAAATTGATGACCCATTTTGCAAGGACTCTGTGAGGTAACATTTTTTTTTAACGGAAACATATGAACTGTTCAAAGATATTCCTGTGTACTGAGATCTATCTGTGTAATTATTGTTAGAGGTTGAATGTAGCTCCCGGTTGACTGGCCTTTATCCAGCTTTCACTACTCCCTTCTGCAGTCAGTGGACTTTAACCACTGCCCTCTGTCTTTGTCACCTCATCTCACCGAGCTTGCTTGTTCCAGGAAGTGTTCTGAACTCTTTGTGCCGTCCCTTCCTGGTCTCCGCGGCCAAAGCCAAAGAAAGGAATCAGCTGTTTCCGCATTGATTCATGTGATCGGCATCCAGCTGTTTCATAAGTTTGATGCAGCTCTGATGTCAGCCTCATTCATTCGACTGTAACCAGGAAACCACACAGGGACAGGGCTTTTCATCTCTTTTAAAAGCTGACTGCTTACTTCTGAACTGCAGTCATATTCTTTTCTATTCGAGCGTCAAAGATGACTTTGCATGTTTCAACTGTGATATCATTCTTTTATTCATTTTCGGGGAATTTCTCTCTGGGACACAGCAGATAGCACACCAATGCACAGTTGCGCCTTAAGGAGAACAGCTTTTTCACAATGTTTTATCTCAGTTGCCACACTGAGGGCCAAGGCCTACTTACTGATATGATTAACCTTGCTGCTAGAAAAGGAACGCATTATCCTCAGACAGTCTGATCCAGCCTCTCACCAGCCTTTATTCTCTCCCAAACATCCTTACTTGTCTCATCCTTGGGACAGCTAATAATGACAGTCTGGGGAACCCCACCCTCCTTTTTTACATGAAACAGAAAGAGAAAACAAGGACAGAAGTGCTGAAACTGATAGATACAGGCAGCTCGGTGAAAGGGTGGCTGCTGAAAGCGATGACATCACTCCGACTGGGTAACTGAGACAAGACGTGTTTGGGACAAGTGGCAGCTATCAAAGCTGACAAGTCACTCTCAGGCACTTTCTGTTTTCTAGTATCAAAGTGCCAGTGCCTGCAGTTTTGCACTCGAGAAGGTTAAATATTAATATAAAAATCTCTTCTGTCATTTTAACTTAGTCTTGGACTCATTAAATCGGTTTGTGCTGATTATTTCACCTCCAGTGAGACGCTGAGAGGTCACTGCTGTGACACCATGTGACTGTATTGCAGCAGAGAGCAGCCTCAGCCCCCCGTCTGGCGCTCCGTTTTCCGGTGTGCACTGTCATGGATCGATAACCTCTTACATAACGCTCTGGTTTGGACTGGAGGCGAGATTCCAGCTGACTGGAACATGTGAAAGGACTTTAACTGGGCTGACCCACATTCTCCCTCCTCGCCCTACCCCATCCCTCCTCCTTCACACCCTCGGGGAAAGGACTCACGAAGGCAGTCAAACTAACACTCTGGGTGGATCGGGCGTTTCTGTGGCATGCTCAGACGTGCATGCACACTCGTAAAGAGAGACATGTGGGGAATTGCTGGTGGCTAAGTGGTAGATTTTCTTAACAGAGAGATAAATAAAAAAACAAAACTCCGGAAAAATGCTTTGTTCTTTCCAGTATTTAGAGCAGTTTGTTTTTTAGTTTAACTGCAGTCCAGGTTATGTTTTGGATTTGGTTAATTACATCGACTTCTTTGTTTTCCCCTGACCGGTTCTCATCAATATTTTTGTGCTGTAGAATTTGGTATTGTGGGAATATTGTTCATCCAATGTCAACAGAAGAAACTCTTAATACTGTCTTCAAAATGCTCAGGCGTTTAACAGAGCTGTACCAATGTTAACCACCCAACCACTCAGTGTTAATTTGTAGTTCCTTTGCATTTGGTAGACAGAAATCTTGTTTGTAAAGAAGTGAATATGAGAGTATGAAAGGTTAACACCTAGTCTAGCTGATGCCCTGTTTCAGCTGTTTATTTTGTAATTGCTCTATTGCTGCTACATTTTCAGCTGAACAACAAATCTTCAGCTAATTTTGAGTCAACTACAAGGTCTGGAAAAGCACAGGAAGTGCCATTTTCAGAGCGATTGCACAAATGAAAGCCTATTGCAAAATTACAAAATTTTAGGGTGAACTTAGGGTGAACTGATGCGTTGCAGCTGATGAGACAGATTGATACAGTTAGTAGCACCGATGATAATTGTAGAACCACAGATGCTATGTGGTTGAGATAATGCAAAACTGTAGACAACTAATTTTGATTTAGGTCTGGACATCTGACTATAAAATAAAATGTAACTGATCACAACTAGCATTAGGATATGCACAGCGTAGCATGTATATTTCCCCTGCAGATAGTCTCATAGCAAAAAAGTGCCCCTTTATTTTATAAACATTTAAAAAAGGGTCAAAGGGTAAACTGAAAGAAGAAGATTAAGAGTTTTCTTATGAACTAAATACAACATAAAATCTATAGAACCCATACTGATATTGACTGTAAGAGCTGTAGCTTGGAGTTGCTTTCAAAACATTTTGCCTGTGTAGGGAGTCATTCATCTCCACATCAACTTCGACCATATTACCCTGTCCCTGCTGAAGAGCAGCCTTCATGTTGTGTGAATCTGCCACCACCAAGTTTAACTGTTGGTAGTGTATTTAGTGACGTGCTGTCACAGTCACACAGCTTTTTTGCATCAGGGCGTCACTGATGCAACAGCATCAAAATAGGTTAGTTCTTTGTTTGGGAATTTTATCAGGCTGAGGCATTATCAGCTAAATGGTCTCCTGCAAAATAGTGGATGGATAACTGCCAAGGCCATCAAAAACAGGAACCTCGGAGCAATTAGCTGTTAGCCTTTCACCCCTCTGAAGATTTCTTCACTTTTATACAAATTCTCTGGGAAATGTTTACCGTCTTCTACAGCTTAGGGAATTATTTCTCTCAATAACTTTACAGAACCTCACTTTAGAAAGTTGAAATTATTCTTTTAAGCTGCTTTTGGTTTCAAGCATCTAACTTCAAAGAGCTAAATTTTGAAATGCAAAAGCTCAATATGAGAGCTTGTTTATATTGCCCATTTGCTGCTACTATAGTATACGTGTTTATTCACAAACCGTCAGTAATATGTTATGTAGCCAGAGCAACTGGTAACACTTGAAGGTTGCTATATTTTCTGTAACTGTTCTAAAGGTGTTGAGCTAGGATGACCAACTAGTATTTTACAAAACAACAACCTATTTGTGACTTCAGGAAAGAAGAGAACTTAGAATATCTGTTTGTGTTTTTGAAACATATGCAATAGCACATCTTGTAAATGTATCGTGTTTGAGCTTTGTATTGCACAAGCAGACTGTTACTGTAAATGTGTATAGTTGGAATCATACCAAAGAGTTAGAGAGACATAAACCTCATCCTGGTTTCCTGTAACAATAACCAGCCCAAGTTCACATGACAATGAGCTAATTGAATCACCACAGGTGTTCTGTTTGAGCTTTTGTTTGACCAAGACGTCTTGCATATCTGAAGCTTGTCAGTCATCCTGGCTAATCGTCCTCAACCGATCAGTTCAAAGTTTTGCTGGAGCTCAGAAAGCATCTTCAGTAAAACTCCTGTCGTTCTGAGCAGCAAAAGAGAAAGCCAGTTGTAGCTTTGCGCTCTGTTACATGACTCATCCTGGGAATAACGAGTAGTTGTTCCCATAACTTGACATTTAAAACAGTTTACTGCTCATTTAGTCTCTCTGCCATCTGCTTATGTTCAGTGTGAGAACAGGAACAGTGAGACATGGATGGGGCATGCTTTCAGTTATTTAGGTAACAGTGACTCAGCAGAAGTTTTCTTCCTGTTTCTATTTATACTGAGTTATTCACAAGTCTAAACTGAAGTGGGCTTGTTTTGTGTAAACAAATGCTGGCCTGCATCTGTTAGCTTCCTTTAGCTGTAAGCATAGTTATTACTCTTCACTTTATATTTACAGCAAATAACATTATCTTAAAAAAATTCTGACTTTGACAAAGTTGTTTGGTCTTGCTAAGCTAAATTCTCAAAAAATACCAAGATAACAGTGATTTGTAGCATTGGTTTGTCCAAAAATGTTTGACCCTCTGGAAGAAATCCTTTACTATATTATGTTTTTTCTTATCACGTAAGCAAAATCTCACAATAAATTATTGAAACATCACTGCCTTTTTCACCTTCCTGCCTTGTTTTACCACCATGTTAATTTGTGTATACATATTTATCCGAATGCTTGTTATTGAAGGGATTTCAGAGGGGAATTTAGACGTAGAAAATGAAATATTTAAGATTTTGGAGAGAAGCAAATTGTAATAAAATCTGAACAGCGATTTCAGAGAATATCCCATTTTAATATATACATACAGCAGTTATGACACTTTGTTCATTAACACCAGGTCTGATCTTTAGCAAACATTTGACTGATTTCTCCAAGGCCCTTTCTGAAACCCTTGTTGAGCTCTTGCATCCAGCCAGAAGTACCTATTCTCACATTGTGCAGTGAATCTTTAAAATGTTGTTGTCTTTGTCCCTCTGTGGAGTGTTATGCTCAAAATAAGTGTTGTCTGAATGCATGTGAATGACTCATGCAATATGGCCACATGCTTTCCAATTCTCTTTCTGATTGGCTAATCAGGTCCTCATGATAACTCCTTTTCCTGAAAGCTGTTGGCCTCTGTGACAGTTCTAAGTAATGGGATGCAAATAGGCAGAAACAGAAAACAGAGTCAACAAGAAACAAGGCCTCATCACCCCCATTGCTTAATTCTTCTGGGAAAATGGTCAAAAATTTCTATAAATACACTGATAAATATGGACAGCCTTTCCAGAAGAGTCGAAGACATAGTTTGTTGATTGTACTTACAATTTTATTGAAGACTCAGCAAATGTTTAACCCTAAATTATTTTTGATTGGTTACAAAACTCCTGATCAAATGATCATGACTTAAAACACAAAAAGTGTTAAAGTTAATTTCCAAACTTATATGCTGTAAGCAAAAGCAGGATGTTTTCCTGGTGCTTTTCCAGTGAGATCTTCGCTACACAAGCAGTGCTACCACATTCTTCTGGTGCATTTCAACATCTTTTGGATCAGTTAAATTTCTGTGCCCAATCTTTACTTTCATTTCCTGCTTCCTTTTCACTACTTCTTTATGACTAACTCCTTCTTACTCTTTATCTTCTGCTGTTTGACTTTGATATTTCACTTTTGCCTCTCTCACCCATACTCCCTATCCTCTATTCCTGATCCTCCCTTCAGTCTGGGGCTCTTGTCAGACACATCCAGCCCAGACAAAGCACCAAGGGCAACGAAACGTCCTCCAAAGCCATGCTGTCACGTACACACACCGTACACACTAACATGACAGATTTAGACAGCAGAAATGTCAAAAGAGGAAACTGTTCCACAGATAATGTGTTGAGAATTTAGAGAGAAATGTGTCAATGTGTTTATGTTTAAACACATTGTGTGCGTGCGTGTGCGTGCGTGTGTTTGCACAAGCTGTATGTTGACGTAAGTACATTTTGAAAGCTCCTGCTTAGTCTATTTGCTTATGTAAAGTAATACAGTAAAACACAGCAGAACAGGAGCAAACTGGCTGACCAAGGCCTTCTCCTTGCACACACACTGTCTGGCATGTCCGTTAATATGTCTTCATTAGGTGGGCATGAGGAGGAAAGAGGTATAAAAATTGAAATAAAGTCCACAGGAGCTACAGCTACAGTGAGGCCATAATATATTACTCTGGTACAGAACAGATGAAGACCCCTGCTGAGATCTGCTGGTCCACCTGCTGCTCTCAGGATCTCATCAACTGCTGCTCTGTCATACAGAACATTTTATTGCACAACAATACATGGAGCAAGCAACAAGAAGAGAAATACATACAGGTAAAAGTAGAGAGCATTGCAGTTTTAGACTTTTACACAAAGAAAATCAGAGATATGTTTGACTCAGCTTGTCACTTGAACAGCAAAACCAACAGCAGAAGTTGTAGCTAAATGTTCAAGTCCTGCTGCTCACCCCCATTTTGATTTAGATCTGCATGAGACATCCTAGAGTGTGAATCTTATTTGATCTGAACAACTCCATTTTGGGTTCTGTTGAATCTTTTGGGTCATTATCCTCATGAAAGCTTAATCCCTGCCCCAATCTTAAACTATTGCAGCATATGACTGCACTCATTATTCCTACATGTTTACCCTGCATTTAGCTTCATCCCTCTTTCCATCAACCCCGATCAGCTTCCCTGTCCCTGCTGAAATAACCCCCCACCATTATGCTGCCGCCACCATGTCTCACAGCAGGTATACATGTAGTGTGCATTGCTAGTGACTGCAAGACAGAGCACTTTGTAGTTGGGTCAAAAAGTCACATTTTGATCCTCCAGTTGTTTGCTGTGTCACCTATGCATACAGTTAAACTGGATTTTTATTACTTTTAGTGGTGCTGTGGTAAAACATAACAGCATGGAGGACTTAGACTTCGGCACGGATGTCACAGGTTCGAGTCCTGGCCAGATGACCCTTGCTGCCTTTCCTACCACACTTTCATTACCCACTTTCCTATCTGGCCATTCTCCACAGCTTTTATTGGTCAATAAAACCTTTTAAAAAGAAAAGAGTAGATTTTTTTTGCTGCTTCTTCACAAATGCTACGTTTGTGGAGTGCAAAAAGTATAATTTTCCTAACGGCTGATTCTCTTGCCTGAGTTGTCGATGTCTGCAGCACATCCAGTTACCTTGTATAAAAATCTAGTCTTGCTATTGACTTATTGTGCAGTAAAATTTACTTTTGAACTTAAAAGCAAGCTATTGTTTTATGATTATAATAGATAAGTGACTGGTTTCACATTTTTACATTTAAATGTTTAGAAACAGCAGAAGATAATGAGTTCATTATGTTTGTGTGTTTATTTTTTATTAAATTAACAGAAAATAAAGTAACAACTGACAGCCTAGAGCTCCCATTCCTATCCAACCATATGCAGAAAAAATTCAGGAGAACGCCAAACTGTCACATTGTTTCAGGTGTTCTGAACATTGGCTGACTCTAACTTAGCCTAAAGGTGAGGTGGATACCTAGACAAACCGAGAAAAAGACATGCACGCACATGCAACAAGCACAGACTCTAAACATCAGTTTGAGCTAACACGCAAACGGTCTTTTCCCTCTTTGCTTTCCATGTAGTCTGTTTTTGTCTGTAATTGTCCTGTTTGACTTCTCTGTGGCTCAATACGAAAAGCATTATGTAACAGCAGGTGTATGCATTACACGAATCAGTTTCTAACCAGCCGAGAGAGGCCACACCCAGTATGACCCGTGTAACATGACAGTTCAGGAATTTGTGCTCCAGGCAAGCTTCACATACCTGCTGGTTGAGTCTCAGGTAAACACACGTCACAGTACAGAGTGTTTGACAGGTAAAATGCGGTGTGCTATCCTGAGAACATCTTTGAGCATCTTAGCTTCCTTTCTAAGAGGCTTAGAAAGACCTTTTGAAATTCTTTAAATAACTGTGTATGAGGAGGGAACGACAGCAAATAAAACAACCCTGTATCCGAGATTATTGAATATGAACACCGTGAAAAGACTTTACACCATTTAAAACTTTTATTTTCTTGAAATGAAGATTAAATGTTTCAAACGTCTAAATCAGAATACTTTCTTTAAATTAAAGAGATTTGATACCAAATTGCTTGAATATAAATATTTAACATACAGCTTCCCTGGGCATAAAGAATAAAATGTCTGCACTGTAAAGATTAAAGTAATTAGCCAAAAACTTTGCAAAGTACTAATTTTCTTTGCAAAACGCAAAGTCAGAGACCCGTTTTCCAAAAATTGACATAGAAATATGGCTCTGCTTCCTTTCAAATGTCCTTTTTTTACAGTCAGGATAAAATGGTCATGTGCTTTATCCAGTTTACTCAGGGTAAATCTGTGCTTCATGTTGCCGAGGTGACAAGGACAACTTCTAAACATGTTTGACATTATTGCATCCAACATGCTTTTTGACAACTGTCATGCATGAAGAGGTTTAAACAAACATTTATGTCGTCAAATCTATCAAAACTAAAATTTTACCAGTCTCTGTACGCTGAAAGACAAAACATAAACTGTGAATAAGTAAAGAATATTTATAATCTCACCTTTATTTATACTTAATATGTGTCAGATTTTCTAGTTGAAATTTCCTCCTGTGTTTTGCTGCAAACAATGTTTTGGTTGTTATTGATCTAGACTTTATTATATATTTCAGGTTCATGAAAAATGTCGTTTTTGGACTGACTGACACATTGATGAAGCTTCTTGTCATCACATCAATTATCTATTGATTTGTAGACCAAAAGTAAGCACTGTGATTAATGACCTCCAGATGGTTAACACTGAATGTGTTTGTATAAAATGGCACCCATTTGATTAGAAGCCTTTAAATATGCATTAGCTACTATAAACCTTTGCAACTTCAGACAACAGCCTCAAGAAGCTACGTTTAATTCCTATTCATTTCTGTTTGCATAAGATATTCATATTTCCATGTACTGCAGTTTTGTTCTTGTTTACCTCATCACTTTTCACAGTGAATTTAAAAGCAGTCATGTACCTGCAAGGTGTTTGTAGTTGCAATCATCTAATTAGAGCAAGGTGTGGCACTGAAAATGTGCTGAGAGATTCCTGTTCATTGCCTTTAACTCACTGTCACTGTAGAAGTATGTGGTATAAAGTACCCCATAAATCCTCACCATACTTGTTTATATTTTTACAGAAGGTGGATTCTCTTTTCACATCTGCCTCAGATATACTATAGTGACTGTGTCCAGTCTGTGTGACTCAGCAGGTATCTATTTCAACTATCAGCTAAATATATTCCCCATGTGCAGGACTCTAATTTTAAACAAGGTGCTAAATATATAGGCAGTTTCCAAGCCAAAAGCAGAGATAGCTGCGTCATTGTCTGTGTGAGCGGAGAGGCAACCCCTGAGGAAGCCGGAGCATGGAATATTCCAGGTTGAAGCCCCGAGATGCTGCCCTCTGCTGGTGACTTTAGTCACAGAGGAGGAGGGGTGGCCCATTTCTGATACAGATAGTTCATGGCTCAGATGGCATGGTTCATCACCGTGAAATCAGGTCGGAGGGACACAGACAAGCCTATTTAAAGCGTGAAGGATGTGAAGCTTCAGCGAATGCTGAGGTAATGAATCTGATCTTTGCTAATAGAATCCAGGTACTTGGTGTCAGTATTTTGCGCCTCAGAAGATTTGATCAGTGTCATAAGCTGAATTTTTTTTTTTATTCCATTGAAACCTTTTTATATCTTTGCAATTTTATATTTACAATTTTATTTTAACAGTACGATTATAAGAATAAATAAGAGCTGCTGTCGTTAAAGTCTCAGTTAATATAAGGTTAAAACAATATTTTATTGCAGCAGCACTGAAACACTTCTGCCCTCTCACCTGCTGGCTACCGACCTACCTGCTGGGACGAACCCTCGTGCGATCCTAGCATTCTGTTTACTCCCCTTGTCCTACGGGTCAAAAATGATCCGCCCTAACAAAAGCCCCAAAATAAAGGAAATTAATTACATTTTAAATCCAAAATCTATTTTGCATGATGGAAAAATCTGATATTTATCAATTAAACTTAATTTAATTCCATTTTTATCATGTATTTTTGCTATACAATGCAAAAAGTATTATGCTCTTTTTTTCTTTTTACCACAAACCATGTGTTGTAGCAGTTTTCTTTTACACAGTAAGGGTTTATTATTGTAATTATATAAATGTTAAATTATTACTTCTGAATTAATTTTACTGCTAGGGAACAAAACGTCAACAATTTGGAACTTTTTTGTCAACACTTCATTCCTTTATATTTTTTTAAGAAGTGAACTATAAAAATACCTCTCGTAACACAACAAAACAAAATGTAGCTTGATTTTGCGAACAATTTCACATCAGTTGTTATGTTGTGTCTCATAATTATACGAGCTGTCCAACACAAGAACATATTCTGCTCAACATAAGGTGTTGAACATAAGATGAAAAACATCTTCACGAGATGATGTTCATCTCGTGAAGATGTTCTTATGCTGAACATCCTCAACACAAGATGAAGAACATCTTCTGTTCAACATAAGGTTAACTTTATAACTCACGAGATGTTCTTATGTTGAATATCTTCAACATAAGCTGAAGAACATGTTATCCTTCCCACCCCACATTGAACTTAAGATGCTTTCATGATGAACATTTTCAACATAAGACGAAGAACATCTTATCTTTCCTACCCCACGTTGAACACAAGATGTTCAAGAAAATCTTCATAGCATGAAGATGTTCTTCACCATATGAAGACCCTCCTACGCTGAACATCTTCAGCACAAGAATTTGTTCAACATAAGATGTTCAGCATAAGATGCTGAAGATCCCATGTAGGACAGTATGTGCAAACATACAACGTAGCACCTGTTAGTGAAACATCTACTCATGGCGTCAGCAAGAAACCAACTAGCAGCGTACCTTCATATCCTCTATACCTAATTTGTTTTTATTATGTCTGAGTTTGTGTGTGACCTTTGAATTATTTTTCTGGTGTTTAAATGCTTTTATAATTCACGGGTCAAAAATGACCCATAAGACAATCCTTGTACCCTAGTCGTGTACAGCCCACATGGAAATATAAACAAAAACAAAGTATCACTTTTTCTAATGCCGGGGTCAATTTAGGAAGTCATAAAATTTCAAGTTGGAAAAAGATAGTTTAGGGTATTTTTTTCTACAGGTATACATAGTAATGCATCACTTTTGACCCTCAAGACAACATTAAATAAAAACCCTCCTAGCAAATTGACATGGATAGTCATTGGTTCTTTACGCAGAATAATAACCAAAAACATACAGGCACAGGAATAAAAGGCTTCAACAAGCACCCGAAATATAAACCACATTACATGAACATATCAGTTCCCAGTTCCCTGTGTGGTAAGTTGAAGATAAGAGAATATTAGAGAGAATATGCAGACATTGTGAGGATTGGTAAAAGACCCCTCTCTTTCTCTCTGTCTGCTTCAACAATGTCAAATGTTTTAGGAAAAGACAAACTGCTGTCTTGGAGGCAAGAGGGAATGGAGAAGGTGGAGGAGGGCAGGGGTAGTAATTGTGCCACCTGGGTTTGTGTTAGAAGCAACTAAAAGTAAAGAAACTGGCATGTGACTGAACAAACCAGTTCGAAATAACAGAATAGTATCAGGTCTAACGTCGACTCTATGGCAACATTTTCAGACAGTAAGAGCAGGAAATGTTTAAGTGTTGTTACTCAGTGAATAGCACTGGGGGTGTGAGTGACTGAACACTATAAATATGGTGAGAAGCTTTAGTTTCAACACTACGGCCACAAGATGGCGCCACTGCTCCAAATTTATTCTCTTCCTGAAGTGCTGTTCTCAATCTTTTCTTTGACGCTGCAAAATAAAAAAGCCTAACAGCTTAAATATAAGATTTTTCTATATGAATGTAATGTATTGTGGCGTACACAACGTATATATGTAACACAATATGCTCTTATTGTGAAGGGGAGAAGGTGAGGTGAGAAGACACCAAAGGCTGTACTACATTCTATTTTTGGTTTGGATTGGAAGACATTGAGAGTAAAACAAGACTCAAATTATATTTTTGTCTTTTTCTGCTGACTTCCACAGTATATTTATTTGGTAATTCATGGATAATCTACATTTTTCAGTGTGCAATTATGTTTGAGCACCAAAAGAAAGACTTTTTTTTTTTTTTTTTTTTTTATGAGTCCAGTAGAAATGGCAAGTGGTGTTAGTGATCTGGAAGCCTCCTCCTCTGTTTAAGTCTTGTTTATCCCATTTAACAGATAGGCTTCTTCAGTTTTCTCTCCTCCCAACTTCTCTGTCCAGAATGTAAATGTTGCGTCTGAAACAATGACATGCTGTTCGTTGTACAGTCATGAGTCTTTGCAAAACATATTATGTAGATTACGTTAATCTTCCCAGGACTTCTTGTCACTGATTATTGCAATACAGAAATGGGAATTTCTTTGTTGCCATGTCTGCCTGGCTGATTTTTCATTCTCAGCCCGTAAATCTTTCCACTTCAGTCACTCTCATGTGTGAATACTCTTTGACATGTGTCCAAGTTTTGGTTCAATCACCAGACCTTGCAACATTTTGGGATGAAAGTTTAACTGTTTATTTCAGAAAGATGAAGCACTCCATTTCCGTTTTCCTCAACAGCATTGTGGTGAGTAAAGTATAAAACATATCATTAATACAGGCTGATTTTTTTAAAATGAAAAATGCCATCACTTTTCAGACTCAAAGCTATCCGCTCCTGTACCTAAGAGTTTATCATGTATAACGCCTGTGCTTTTGTATTTTGCTACCTTCCAGCAGTGATTCATGAGCTCAAAAACAACAACAAAAAAAGCTGACCAAGTGTTTTTGTGCTGTAAAAAAGACACATGATGGAAACAAGCAATAGAAGCCGAATTATCTTTTCTTTCTTTTTCTCTTTCAGATACAGATTGTGTGACTTTTTTATGCATTTCTCTCAGTTTAGAAATGTTTTTGTTATTGAAGCTATGGTTCTTTGTTAACAAAGTATCAGTCATTTTAATTAAATCAGCGTCTGCTCACTGAGGCAGACTGTTCGGAATTGGCTCGGAATTGAATAAGTGACATGAGAAAGGGCAATTCTGCCTCAATAGGTTAATTTTCTGGAGGCTAATGAAAGCAATTGTTTATTGAAAGGAGACTGTGTATAATTTCGGCCATCAATTATGAGGCTTAATGTCAGTAAGTATAAAGCATTCCTAGCTTTCAGAGCATTATCCTGCTCCTTTGTTTTTGTTGTCCTTTCTGTAGCCTATAAGCCAGATTTACTCCTGCATGCTAACCTGACAGCTTAAACACCAGGTCTTGATAGTCATAAAGAAGATTTCGAGTTCAAATATTTGGTATTTGACATGAATAAATGTGATCTTTGAGTCTTGCTGTGCAACAGCAGAATATCACATTTTAAATGTGCACACTACAAAGACAGCCACAACCAGAAGAAGAGAAAAAACCCAGTGATGTTTATGGATTAGAACAAAATGTTAATATAGGTACCATTTTATTTAGGTTTGGGGTGCAAACCTAAAAGTGCTGCTGTAACCCTGTAGCTGCTTTTTACTCATCCTGATAGAAATCACCAGATGTTATAAAAGGTTCTTTATGTAGTATCTTCAGAGCAATCATTCATACCGTACTGACTAACATCAGGTGTTAACGATACCTTCTTTAAATACATTTAAGCTTGTCAAATGTGTGCAGTTCTATAGTGCATTTGAAACCTGATTTATTTGAACACGTTCTGTATTTCAACACCTTACTTGTATCAGAAACAACAACACTACTGGCATTCTTTATTAGAATTTAAGGAGGATTACCGGAGGTGAAAACCATTAAAATATTATTACCCCAAGTTTGAGTAACCTATCAGGACAGACTCTTCCGTTTCAAGACTGTAATTCTCCTTTATCCACTCCTGCTACGCTGATTAACAATGCCATTTGAGGATATTGTTTTTATCATCGCTTAGTGGGTTCTTCCAAATTTAATAAGCAATTTCACCTAACCTATTTATAAATGTAGATTTTAAGTTTAATAAAAACTTGATCAAATGTTTTCACCTACATATTAATAATATTATATAACATTACTTACTACATTTCTATGGAATTACTTTTGTAGTATTAGCTTTATTCATAATAATATGCTTTAAAGGTCACCTGGGGTAAGAGGTAGTTTCTGCTTTGCATAAGGTTGTAAATTCTCCTTTAGACAAATAGAACATGCAAAATCCTGTGATTGCTTGTTTTTTTTTTATGTCGGTTTCTGTGTTTTTGTGTGTACGTGGGCTGGTTTTCATCACGTCATGGGGACACTGAACTGTTTAAGTTCACGTCATGGGGACCTCTTCCCTCCAGGGGACCAAAAACCAGATCCCCATAAGGAAATTAGGCTTAAACAACTATATAAGTAAATTACAGGGTGCTGGTGAAGTTTCAGGCATGGGTCTATGTTGCACATTATTTCTGCTAAAGCTGCAATATGCAACAATTATAAAAAAATAAAATAAAACATCAATGTTAATGGCTTTACATATTTGTTAAAATATCCTTGAGTTGTAACAGTAAAGTATTAGAGATAATCTGTGAAAATAAATAGTTTCTCCACCTTTTCCCAGTGCTACAACTGGAATCTGAAGAAAGGCGCTGCTCCCAATCAAAAACAACCAACCAGAGCAAGGAGGAAAGTTTTTCCACTAACATAAAAGCATTTCTGTTGCACCAGTGCATGTTAAGCTTTCAGCTGTTTTGAGAAATGTTTACATTAGTTAAATATTAATGTTAATATCTGTAAAATAAAGTGATTTAATTTATAGCAAACTTCCCGAATTAACTCTTTTATTCATGAACAAAAATTTGAACCAATAAAGTCAGGACACCCTAACATTTTGTCTAAACTGTTTGGCTTCACTGTGATGCTCTTTAAGACTGTTTCACCTGTTTCAGATAAATATTTGGTTTTGGTGGTTTTGAAAAACTTTGTGTTTCGAAGTTCGCCCAAATCACGTCTTCACCTCCTCTCTAGGGTTTATGAAAATGGAAAAGCTTTAGTCAAGATTTCATCTCTAGTGATGAACTTTGACTTTTCACTGCTTCACGACTACTAATCACTTTTTAAAATTTGCTCAGCACTATATCTGTTGTCTTTCAGAATGTATGTAGCTGGTGCACAAGAAATTACACAAAATAAGGTTTAAGGATAAAAAACAACATTTATATTACTTGGCTTTGAAGAATTTGAATAAAGGACGATTTAGTGATGAGAATGGAAATAAAAAGAAACAGTGTTTCTGTTCACATGACATTTCCCTGAACGATACACAAATAATATGTCTTCAGTGTATATAGTAATAGAAATATGATTCATTATCAGTTCTTTTGAAATTCTACTTAGTTTTCTTTCTTTCGTAAGGATAGGCATGACTCAATGAATACATTTTACATGAAATAAAAAATTGCAATGAGATCAAAATAGGAAAACCTGACAAAAATGTTACATGAATGTATGAATATGAATAATCACTTTAGTGAAAAATATTAATATGACATTAAATAGGACTTTGTAATAATACATACAAAAAACACAAAAGTTTAAGAATTTCAGGTGTTGAATATGACAAAAGCATGCAATTATAAGAACTCTGTTTTGATCTGGTTCTGATTTCCCCGACCTTCCCAGATAAGCATCATTCAGGTGTGAGTGCATGCACCTGACATCCAGAGGAGCTTTTGACATGCAGCTCTCTGAATTGTTTCAAGTTTTGTGTATAATATGCACTGACACAAAACTACAAAATAATGATGATGCAATACTTTTCATTATATACAAGCAACTGTGATGACTCAAGCAATAGAGGACTTCATTTTTTTTTAACAATAAACATAAAGAAATGCTGATTTAGAGAAAAAAATAACTCAGCCTTGGAGACATTTTTAAGCTTTCATCAACTTTTATACAAGTCTGAGCACAAACACATAGAATGAAACTCAAAAAATTCCCTCTGCCTCATCGAGTGTACGATCTTTGCCAGTTATAAATTGCATGAATATTATGGGAACATGCTGGCACTCGTTTACAAGTACTGACGCTGCGGTAACGAAAGGCCCACCCTCCTGCAGCCCCTCCCAGCCCTCTCCTCCTTGCAGCGAACTGCTTCGCTCGCTCCTCTGCATTGAAGAAGTCCGTGGTCGCTCGGAAGAATTCCAGCATGACTTTGTGACTCCAGTTGGTGCCATGGTTGTCCACTGTACTTGTTGTGACCACAGAGCCCGCTGCGCTTCCGGGACTTCTATCCGACTGGGTGGAGAAGCCACAGTGACCTCCACGGTCTGTCAGAAGGAGGAAAAAGTGTGGGTTTGTCTCAAAGAGCTCCAGGGGCAGGGAGGCCTGGGCGTCTCCTCGCACAGGGTCGTCTTTAGCGCACACACTCAGAACAGGAATAGCCACCTCATCCACGTCTCTTAAGGGTTCGTTGCGTTCCCAGTAAGCATCCCAGGCTCCTGAAGCGCTGCAACCACTGCTGGTCCCAGATGTGGAGCCAACGTATCTAGACTGACAGAAGAGGGCTTCCTCCACCCCACGCAGGGAGCAGCTAGAAAAAAGAGTGTCCGTGTGCATGATGTCCCCCAGCGCCGTCCTGTACCTGCAAAATGAGGACAGACGCAAATGAACAAAGCAGGACATGAAAACAGAGACACTAGGTGGAAAACAGTAAATCAATGCTCGAGAGCCGCACAGGTTTCAGATTCTCTAATAGCCTTGATTTGAGGAACTTCACCTGGGTCACGATGTCTCTCAGAATCACTAAGTTGACATCAAGCAGGCCATCTGTTGCTGTGGTAACGTAATTGCTCCCTCCAATAGCCCATGCCTCTCCGATAAATGGTTTCTGAGTACCTGCAAATGCACTGTCTAAAATTTCTATTTCATCTCATTTTAAACAATCTATTTTTTAAATGCTCCTTTTTACTAATCGGAAGAAAAAACTAATCAATATCTCTATGAAGACATAGAATATTTGGGGGCGAGATATGAGAGAAATCAAATAAAAGTTGTTTTTATTTTGCTCCAACAAACCTGGAAAACATTGTTAAAAGAATGCATTGGGCATGTTTCATTGCATAGTAAGGTGGTTTAAAACTAAATTTACACAAGGTCCTTTAAAAATATGATTTTATTACAGATTCCAGTGATACAATAATAAATAAAGGTGTCAAAGGTCGAACCTAAAGTAGCTTCAGTTTCCTCTTTATTTTTAAAAGGTGAACATTTGCACAGCTGGTCTATTTGCAGATCATTTCAGAAAATCGTTATCTGGCAGCTTTGGAGGTCTCAAAAACCAAACAGGGCAGGTGTTTGTCTCCCTTGGACTGTTTATTGTTTCTATTTCCACAATTATAGACAGTCAGTTTTTATCCAACCTGATAGAAATTGGTTTCTATCAAGGCTTATCACCTCGCGTCATGAACTTGATTAAGAATAAACTGCTTAATATTTCTTAATGAAGGGAAATCTGTCAAATGACACCTCAACTTGCTGCTAGAATGCGATTTAATTTGTGAATATATCAACACCTCTCATCATTTGAAGGTTTTGGGACCAGAAGAGGCATTTAAAAAACTGTTGTTCATTAACAGGTTAAAGGTTTCATTATTTTTAAACTGTGTTAAAAGAGCTCTTTTAACCCCTTAATTTCACCGGTGTCCTCATGGATACATTGACTTACATGTTAACATATTGAGGATGAGACTTAAGGGGTTAATGTACAATTATCTAGTTCAGATTTGAGTAAAATAAGTATTTTAGATATCTAACTGGAGATGATGAAAGGGAGACTTTCATCACTGTAATACATGAAATAGTTTGCTGATTGGAAGCGTTTTTATTATTTTACTCTGAACCCAAAATGCTCCCTAACAAGAGACTTCAACAGAGGCTTGTTTTGTGCTTATGCACACAAGTTCGTCAGTAGCAGTAACATGGTGGTAGCAACTGATTAGTTCTTTGAGACAGAGACATTATTTCACAATATTGGTAGATCTCATGCCATCAGATTTTGTCACACACTTACCGATTTCAAATCCTTTAAAAGCCAGATTGTGATTTTTTTTTTTTCAGTTTGTTTCAAAATCTAAAAGTTTTTCCCAAGATATTACTCAAGCTTTGTCTTGTCTGGTAAACCTCATTTTGGCGTATCACCTTGAGTCGTGAACTTGACGTATCATTAAACCACTAATTATAATTTCTTCTCGTTCATCTCCCCCTCCTTACCTGCTGAGACATATCTTCTGATACAGTGCCAGGACCCACTGCAGGGGCCAACATAGCCCACTCTCAAACCAGCTCTGGCAGCGAAACACAGGGGACAGGCAGACCGCTGCTGTCACATAACTGGAGGATCCACACTCCCCCAGGTAGGACAGGAGGAGGCCCGACCCCGAGCTCTCGCTCACTGCGTACAGTCTTCCGGCGGGCTGTCGGTAGCGAATGTAGCGCACAGCCTCTCGCAGATCTGAAGGGTCGCCGAACTGCTGCAGTTTGAGGGTGGTTAGTGGAGTGTTATTGTGGCTGCGGCGGTTGAAGACGGCAGGGAGGTAGCCGTGGGACACAGCCGATTCACACAGCTGTAGAGACACAGAGCAGAAGCACGATAATAAATGATTCAATGTCTCAAAAATGCTAGGCAGGAGTGGTTGATAAGGAACTGCTTACAGGCTGGAGAGATGTGAACTTTTGTTGTTTTTATGAGTAAACCAATGATTGAATTTGCGTGACCTAGCCTCTTTGAAATGTCAGAGAATTAAGCAATCTCTCTTCTTAGGGCACTGTCCCTTTTGGGCCCACTAACTCGAAACACAGCCGTGACATGGTCAGATAACACTGAAAGCTCTTCATAAAGACAAGATAAAACATACCTATAAATATATTTGACAAAAAAAATGTGTAGATTTCTTTTTTTTTTTATCATTACATTAACTTGTAGCTGATCAAAAGTATTGTTTTACTCTCTTTTGCTCACTTCTGGGGAAAAACAGAAATGTACTTTTCTTACAGTTTCAGAAAACAATGCATGTTCTAATTAAATCCAAATAAGGCTGCAGACTTTTTTCATATCAAACAGAGGAAGGAAAAATTACAACCTGTGTTTACATCTTGTAATAAATACTGCATGACAGTAAGCAACCTTTTTTCTTCCTTCTAATGCTTATGTTTCATTGAAACCCACAACATAACTAATCAATTAAACTGACCTGAGCAAATGCCAAAAATGTTATTTTCAAACCACTTTGTATGAAAAAGGGGTTGATTTTTTTTATACAATCCTCAAGAATTAGGTCTAAATTAATTCAAATCAGTTTAATTCATTCCGATAAAATTCCACTGTCAGATTCATTTCAACCTGCAAACAATTCAATCACTAAAAATTTGTCATAAACTTGCTGCAGTTTGTTATTTGCATATCAGATAATAAACTGGGCAAAAAAGTAACTTTTTGCTCAGTTTCTGCATAAAGTAGACCTGAATGAAGGAGAAGGAACAACATTCCTGGATCTAACATTTACAGCAGCAACAAATTATGCAAGATAAGAAGATTTACTCTAAAAGCTGCAAGACAGTCAGAAAAGTGCAATGATAAACTGTTACACCAGAACATCACTCATTTACCCATCAGAGTGAATCTGTGTTATTCAAATAGATAACATGAGCAAAAGACATATGAATTAAATCTGCACACTTCAGCTTGAATTTCCAAAGATCTTTAGCAACACTGACAACCTAAAGGCATGATCTGGATTTCCCTGGCACAATTGTTCCTGTTTTGCATACACAGACAAGGGGACCATGAAGCATCACTGCATTTTTAATGTGATTTCTATGAATCTTAAATTGGAAATGAACAGATTTAATACATTTATTTTGCACAGTAGGTTTATTTTTGACAGAATATTGAAAATAACACTGGATTATGAAAGAAATGGTTGTTCCTTTGCAGAAAAAGTCAAAAGAAACAAGTTGCTTCAGCAGTTTTCTAACAAGGCTGATTAAATGTCAGCTGGGTGATAAATTCCTGAAGCAGAGACTGCACACTGGACAAAACTCCCTGCTCTGACCTTACAGTATTACTATAGCAGAGGGTTTCTGTACTGAAGAGTGATACTTCCTTCAGTTCTTATTGATTAGTTCAAGTTATTTCACATTTAGAACTAAAATCAAATCCCATCAACAAACCTTTAAATGCAACAAACCATCAGATAGCAAAACAATAAAATAGCTTCACCTCTGCAGGTACTATACAGCCTGCAGGCTATTGAGAAAAGATTTCTTGCTGGAGGCGTGACTACGCAATCACTAATGTCTGCCCATGACGTATGCAATGCAGCAGCTCAATGAAGCTTACCGGAAAGCCTGCACTGTAAACAACCTGATGGGCAGTAGGGTCTTGACATTTTTGCCTGAAACAAAATGTCTTATTATATTTCCTTCCACTTGACACATATGCACTAATTTGTGTTGACCTGTCCTGTAAAATCCCAGTAAGATACATTGAAGGTTGCTATGTGACAAAATGTGCTTTCAATGTTCGGTGGATGGCCATACTTTTGCAAGACTAAGCATTTGATACACATAATTCGTGGTAACTATAATGATACAGGTGACTCATACAGCTTGTTTTATTGATGATAAATCAGGTTCGGAAAAGCTGAGTTTTTCCTCTATGATTATATCCAGAGGTGATACAGTCATGATCATTACCAATAAATTGTTCCTACATTGCCTGCACCGGAGCCCGGTTAAAATTGCATCCCACTAAAAATGCAATCAGTCAAAACAGCTTGCTCTCCTCTTAGACTGAGAAAGGACAAAGTCGAGGAGTGCATTGCAAAGAAAATCCCCACATAATACAACTATTATTTTCTGTGTCTTTACAAAAAATAACTATGCCTAAAAATAAATTCCACAAACAATGTGTAAAGCACATCAAATTCACCTTTACTAGGTCATGATGTGCTCGATGAAGTCGCTCTGTCAGCAGGGGAGTTAATGTTGTAAGGTGAGATGGGTACAACTGCTGGATGTCTGCCTGCAGAAATATTTATGGGTTTTGAAAATACTTCTCTTTAATAATAAAAACTGGGCTCCTTCCTGCACATCTTTCCACACCTTCGATATATTGCAGTTCCTTCTGCGTGATGTCTTTCAAAATGAGGCTAAAAAATGATAAACTGTTTAAGTGAATCTCTTTTATAGTCTTTTTTATAATCATAGGTTATGAGGACAATTATACTCTGTTGTCTTAAAATAAATATAAAAAGCAAAGCAACTAGACCCTCCTGTAACTGATTTTGTCAGAGAAAATTGAACACCACAATTTATTTTGGAATAAGCTGTGAAAGGTATGATGGTGCTGCAGAGACACAGCAACATTGTGGTTTTGCTGTTGTGTGGGTTACCACTGCCGTTTTAGTCTCACTTGAGATGCAAGCTGGTAAGCAAGCTGCTTTAGCAGTATAGAAAAGTTTGAAAAACTGCTGGACTAATTCTGTAGCTTCAAAAAATACTGCAGATGAAACGGACAGAAAAAGAGATACAGGAAGGAAGAGAAATATACAAATGGAGTATGTCGTTACATTGATTACACCAATCGATTGTTCTACAGTGATTTCTGTTATTAAAAGAAAGTAGAGATGCACCTATTGCAGTTCTTTGGCCGATCAAAGAACAATCGTTAAAAAGATGCAGATACCGATTTAGTGAAAAAGTTGGTAAGTTAGTTTGTAAAACTTGCAGGTGCAGATGTGACTTGGTGGGCCCCCCACCCTAAGACTAAGTCCCTAGGGGAAACACTGTAAAGCCACATGTTAGATGAAATATAAAACGAAGTTTACACAATCGTTTCTCAATAGCCGAGGTTCCAGACCCTCTAAGAAGAAAAGGTTAGAACAAGGGGCTGGTTTATACCAGGATATATTTAGATATATCTTATAGGTAATTGGAAAATACAAATAAGACTAGTTCCTTATTTTAGTGCAGACCTGGGCTACTTGCATTACAAAGGTAGATCAAATGCATATATTGTTTCAAATGTATGTATTTTCTTTGAGTTTTAATTCTGCTTCAGACTAACCTCTGATCTCTACATCAAGGATATTGTGACTACATGATGTATGCCAAACTGAATTAACAAAGCTCTTGTCTCTTTATTTACTCCCACTTGGCTCTGTGGCATATCTTTCCAATATTATGCCAACAACACAGATTTATGTCCCACTATCAAAGAAAACTGTATTCTGTGCTACATCACAGTATCCCGATGATGTAAAGGCCTGGATCTCTTTCAACTTTCTAAACTTTAATGAAAGTAAAACAGAAGCTATGGTTTGTTGGCACAGAAGAATCCGTCCCCGTAGATATAGGGTCCTTGGCCGACTACGTCAAGACAATCATCACTATCTGTGGGGTAAATGATGGTTAAAGAAAAGCAAGGCCTTTCTCAGAAGCATTTAGAGATTCTAAGTCATGCCTTTATCAACACTTGTCTTGATTAACGCGATGCACTTTTGCTAGTGGTTCTATTATTTTCTAGTTCAAGATGGTAGAAAGCACACTTGACTTGTACAAGTTAATATGATAACATAACCCAAATTTTAGCTCCTCTCCACTGGCTGCCTGTACATTTAAAATCTTTCTTTTTTGTTTTAATATATTCCTTTTTCTTCTCCATTCAACCTTTCAGACTTAACTATTTTTTGTCTTTTTTACTTATTAAAACTCATCTCTTCGGCCTCTGACGTCCCTTGAGAAGCTAACTTTTACTGTTTGCTCTTTCCCCTGTTTTATAGGGTTTTTATTGATTTTGGCATCTTTTTTCAATATGTATGGCACTTTGCGCCTGTATGGTGTCTTAAGGTGCTTTATAAATAAAGATGGGTTGGATTGGAAGTAGAAGAAGTCAACATATTTGCAAAAATATAAAATCACAGAAGTTCAGAGAAGTCATCCATTTAAAATTATTTGTGTTCTGTGATAAAAGGGAGCTGAAGATCACAGGCTCCATAGCCCACATGTCTCTCTCTGATTCTTCTCTGTGTCACAGACATGAGTATGTATGCTCACACAGCACAAGCGCTTTCATCTCTTTGCCGCACTTACTCATACTTACTCACTTTCTCACACTGCAATCTCTTTCTGCATAGTGAATTTCGCCAGTGACAGAGGCAGTCTTAATTTTTACTTTAGTGTGCAGTTCTTTCAAATGTGAACGGATGACAACATCACCAACAGAGAGCATGAAAAAAGAAAGATGAGCTCATCTGTCTGAACGAGGCGCTTCATTACACACCCATAAATTTCCTTGGATTTACAGGTTAATATTGAGCATATTTACTTTTTAACACCGTGCTCGTAGAGCTGTCATTTTTTTTTAATGACATAGAGCTGACAGGGAGCCTGTGACAGATTTGCACACAGAGGTTAAGAGCGTGCAATGAAGCGTGATGCCAGGTGCCCTGAACAATGAGAGAGCCCAGCCAGTGTGCTCCAGGCTTCACAAGTCAAGTGATGCTTTGTAATCCCTCACTCAGTTACCTCTGTCAGTCTATTGAAAGGAGCTGTAGAAAGACTGCCGTGCATCAGCTCTCTGTTTTTTAACCGATCTGCTCTTTTTCCTCCAAAGGAGTTTGACTTTGCCCCAGGAAGCTGCTGTTTTCCCCAAATGGCAGATTGGGATGATTGCATTTTTCAGTGTCACTTTACTAAAGCCCTTCTGCTTTGAGAAGATGGAATTGCTTTTACAAACTGCATGAGCCTGTAATCAATTTATTTTTTCATCATTCAAATTAAAAAAAATCCCTTATGTTCATGTTCAGATTTATAGAGTGATGTATTTCAACAGCAATGCATCTAACTATATCAGAATGTACTTGATGACTACACTAAAATCAAATGCAGCTAAATGCAGTTTCCAATTATATTAGCTTGTCATTTTCAGGACCTTGCAAAAATTAACAAAAAAATATCAGAAGTGTTGGTGTGTATTCACATTTATCTCTCTTTAATACCTCTAAATAACACTGAGATGAACCAAGTATTCAGCAGTCGCCTAGTCTTGTGATTTGATCTCAGTATTAATCCAGCTGTTATAACTGCGAAGCCCTGAGGGGTTTGTTAGAGAACATTAGTGAACAAACAGCATCATGAAGGTCAAGGAGCTCAGCAGACAGGTTGCAGGGGTGGGCACTCCTGGTCCTCGAGGGCCGGTGTCCTGCAACTTTTAGATGTATCTCTACTTCAACACACCTGAGTCAAATAATGAGGTCATTAGCAGGACTCTGGAGAACCTGACTGCACTTGGGAGGTGATTCAGCTATTGGATTCAAGTGTGTTGGACCAAGGAGACACCTAAGAGTTGCAGGACACCGGCCCTCCAGGACCAGGAGTGCCCACCCCTGGGTTAGGGAGAAACATGTGGAGAAGTTTAAAACGGGCTTATGCCATAAAATAATATCCCAGTAGCTGACAGACCTCTGATCAACTGCTGCATCACTAAAACATTAATCAGTGAGTTATAGCCAAGAGATCCATGGCAACTTTGGAGGAGCTGCCCATCCACAGCTCTGGTGGAAAAATCTGTTCCTGCTTACAGTTTGATGCAAATTTGTATTTTATAGCTATATTCTGCAGGCAATTGTGAAACAGAACTCAGGCCTTAATTAGTTACCTTCACCACATTCCTTGTGATCTTTCCGAAAGAGTTGGGGATGATGAGCAAAACTGGGCTGGTGGAGTGACTGGAAGTCCTGCGTCTCCTGTGGTAGGACGGCACAGCCCAGTCCAGCGATACCAGCCCGTCGTCGCTGAGCTGTAGGTTGTCCCGCACGAACTGAACCGAGCTGTCGCACGGCCAGCACGCCTCGTACGCGCTCTGCAGAAAGGCGCTGGCTCTCCACGTCCATCCGCCGCACGGAGAGTAGCAGCTGAAAGTCCTGCAGTGCTTCTGGAGGTACTTGGCCAGCGCGGAGGGCTTGCATATGAGCGACACAGTGCGTGTTTTTTTCCCGGTGCCGTCAGCTCCCTCCGCGCATATCAAGCGGGCACCGTCGCTGCCGGCTGCCAGCTGTGAAACGCCCAGGCAAGGGAAGGCGTTGGGACCAAACAGATATTTGGTGCCTGGCCATATGAAAAGCACCAGGATCACAACACAGAAAGCCACAAGCCATTCCAGCATTGGCGCGGTCTGCAAAGTGGAATCAGGAGAACGCGATCACTTTCACAGCTGTATCTGAAACTGAAGTTTACATTCACGACTAATATCCAAGGCAGCTGTCATTCTTACAGTTTTTTCCCCCAAAAAATTGTTTCAAAACTGCTCAGGAGATGTTTACTTCCCTCCTGTGCCAGCGCGCACCGACCGGTCCATCGGAAACACACTGTGGTCTTTGCGTGGCGGGTTCTGCTCTAATTCCAGCACGTTTTCCTCTCCGGACGCAGCTTGGGATCAACGAGGCGGATCCGCTCACACTTTCAAGCACGCAGCTCCTAGAGAGTGACGCTTAAACCTGTGGTGCCCAAACACAACTAATGTCTGAGAGCAGCGCGCAGCTCGTGTTGGTGACGCCTCGCACAGCCCCCTCCTTCTGGCTGAACAGGTACGCCTGATGATGTTTTAAAGCTCTCTCATTAAAACAGGCAACTTCCAGGAATCAGGAGTTTTGTTTAACCTTTCAACATTTCTAAGAAAAAAAAAAAAAAAAAGTAAGTACAGCCAGTTTCTGATCGGTATCAGTGAGATCTAAATTCCTGCTAAATGAATTTGGGAACTTGCGACCTTGTGCATTTAAGCCACCAAGGGTACAAACATAATCAGAGCCGTAGGCTATGGTCACTCATTTTCATGCGCACTGTGCAAAGTGACCTGTTGAGCAGGTATTGATGCCTGTGAACGGTTTCTGTTTTCTAAATGAGATGCGTGTGGAAAAGTACAAAATATATAAGCCGTATTGCATAATTGGATGCAAAATGCAGTTTGGATGCAAATTCATTTGGATGCATAGGAGGTATCCAAATACCTCTTAGGTATTTCTTGATACTGATGCTGACGTAACCCCCTTGTCAATTTGCATGTCATCCAGCAACATTAACATACCTAAAAACAGCAGTTATAGATATGGTGTGTAGATAACATAAGCAGTTTAGATCTGTCCCTCCTGTTTGAAATACCATTCAGTACCAACAGGTCATTTTAAAGTTATCAAAATGATCGGTTCATCCTTCTCACAACCCTGGTCTTCAGCGAAATCTCGCAAAATCCTATTACAAATAGTATTTTTTTTTTTTATCCTAAAAAAGTAATTCAAACTTTCAACATCTCACTTTGCTCTGTTCATTTCAGAAAAAGTAATGACTCGCATCAAATAATCTTTTATTATTTGATGCTAACTGAGAAGGATGGTGCTTTTGAGTCAAGTCAAGTATGAGTTACATCATGCTGGTTTATTTCTTGGAAATTAGAAGTTTTGTCAATAGTTAGGGACTATTATGACCACATAATAGAATCTCCTACCTAAAAATAATGGCCTAAGTCATTTTTTATCTATCTATCTATCTATCTATCTATCTATCTATCTATCTATCTATCTATCTATCTATCTATCTATCTATCTATCTTGATGTTGGCATCTCGTTACTCACTTCCTTCATCATTCAAAGCTCACGCAAATATTAATTGGTTGAGTTAACATTGTGTTTCTCTTCAAATCTGTTTTATTTATGGAAATGTCAACCTTTTCTACATGCTTGAAAACAACTGTGAAACAGGGCAACAATATAAAATATCACTGATGATATTCAGACCCAGTCTGCTCAATAGCCAGTGACTCTGTAAAGGTCACACGAGGAGAAGAAAAATCTTTTTTGACAGGCACAAGGGACAAAAAGAGCCATCTGGGCAGCAATAATCTATTTTGCATCGATGAAAGCAGGAAAGGAGGTCATTAAATCACATTGTATTTTAGGTGAAAATAACAAAAAGGTGACTTTATTAGATAAGGTTTGGATTTTACATGTAATACTATTTGTTTGATGAAAGACCTGTGTCAGAGAGAAAGCTCTGATAAATGCAGCCTGTGTGAAGCAAATCTAAGGAAACTAACAATGTTTAGTTTCACTGGTAGCTATGAAAAGATGTTTGAAGTAAGCTAAACTTTTTCCCATTTTGTCATGGTAGAGCCACAAAGCATATTTTATTTAAGTTTTATGTGACCAATCAGCACAAAGTAGCAAAATGTTGTAACGTAGAAGGAAGAGGAAATTGTAAATTTTTTTTATAACAAATAAAAATCTGAAACATGTGATGTGCTTGTATCTACTCTAATATCAGGGTAATAAATCCAGTGCAACTTCCATCCAAAGTCAGCAAATTAGTAAACCGAGTACACTAACGTCGAACTTGACATCAATATAAATCTGGCTGCTCTGTGAATACCTCATTTGCTAGAGAATGTTGGTGAACAAACAATAATAATGCATTTTATTTATAAGAGCATTTCAAGACTGTCAAGCTTTCTTTACATCAACAACATCAAAACAACATATTGCGAACAAAGCTTAAAATGTGCCACAAAGAGAGCATATAAAATACAGATAAGTGCATCATGAAGACCAAAACACAAAGCAGAAAGGTCAGGAATGAAACTGTGGAGAAGTGAGGTCATAAAAGAATATCCTAAGTTGTACAGCTGGATTTATCACTGTAATGGTAAGAGGAGTAAATGCTGGACATCCAATAAACTATGTGTTGGTCATTTAGCATGTTGTTATTCAATATATTTTATAATATACTGAATATTGTAGCTACCAAATACTCAAATATTTGGTAGCAAATGCAGTCATAACTGTTTGACATCTGGGAACTCTATATACACACTATTAAGTGACTAGAGAAACAATCCATGGTCCTTCAGAGCAGACTAGTAACCTTTTCTTCTGTTTTATTCAGAAGAATAAAACTATTGAATTCAGATGGGGAATGTATGTATTGGCGCACATGGTGATCCATCTAAACTGCTATCAAGTCCTATGCTTTGCAGGCTGTGCAGTGTTTTCCCCGGCACTGCTGACACGTTAGAAAAAAGTAGGTTACTGGGCCAAAATGAAGACGCAGCCTAGAGGTGGCATTTGGCACAGTAAATGAATTAAGTCTTCTAGCTGAGATTTTGCTGACATTTACCTCCACATCAAGCTGCACATTTAAGAAAAAAACCTTTACACTACACTCAGAGAAAACATTTAAAATGCTGAAGGGAAATCAACATGAGGTCGAGGCAAATTTTCTTATGTTGCAGTATGATCTAACATCACATACAACCACAGATTAGTTAGCTCAGTTTCATGGTATGAAGGATTAAGAAGCAGGGTTCCACCATGACAGTAGCTTCTATACATTTTACTCTTTGCTCCAGATAGAGCACTTTACTATTGCCTTCTCTTCCCTGAGTGTTAATATTTTTATGGAACTGTTGGTTTTGTCAGTCTAAATTTGCTAACCATATATAATCAGAGTCAGCTTCATTGGTCATGATTGTGTGCACAAACAAGGAGTCTGAGTTTGACTTAAAACGTCCAGTTTCCAAAACATTAAACATCAATAAAATGCGGTATAAAAATATGCAGGCGAAGCAAAACACATTAAATCTGAATGAGCTGACCCTGCTTAGTTCCTTCAAATTAGAGACAGGAACAGAGAGGAAAAACCTTTCCTGTGCAAAACATTTGTTGCCAGGAAACCTACAGAAGTCAAAAGTGGAGCACAGGTGTTGTCATTTATTTATTCTGTAATGGGTCTCACAAGAGCGTATCATTTTTGCCCTGGAAGAGCACACTTCATGATCTCCAAACTTTGGATATCACCTGAAAGCATCAACAAGAAATGGGAAACTGAAGAATTGCTATGTAATGGCATTCAAAATAAACCTCAACATTTTCTGCTACAAATGTAACGGAAAAACTGATATGAAATTCACATTAGAGACTGAAAAAAAATCCTGAGGAATTCAGTCCTGCAGAACAGATATACCGGTAGGTTTGAATGATTTAAAAAATGTTTTATATTGTGGAATGCCATAAGGAATAAATATTAAACAAAATTACTAAAGTGTTTTCAACAGTTAAAAGAAAATCATTTGTTTTTCAATGGCAACTCTGTAAAAATCTTGGTTCCAACTAAACACAGTAAAACAGCTAAAGCAGCATATTTAAACACCTAGTGTGTGTTAAGTTAGGCTAAGTTAGATTAGGTTCTTTTATTTATAACCTTGATAGATTTGCTTTCCAGTTGTTCACTTTTTCATTTTTTAAATAATGGTACCAATAAATAAATGAGAATCACACTATAATACAAGGAACCAAGATTATTTATGGTTCATATTTTATATTTCATGTAAAAAGTAAATATTTTCTTTACTTGGAAAACAATGACATTTCCTACTTTTTGTTTTTGTGTTGGAGCGATGCCGTTTTGTGCCATTGTACATTGTTGTTTTCCAGACAAGAGACTGATCTGATGCTAAGTTGCCCTACCAAAATATGCTTGCTTATTTTTTTCTTCCTCTTCCTTTGCACAAAGTCACCATGGCTCAGCTGCAACTCTAAACATCAACCCTAACAGTCACCGTGCTGCTGCTTCCATCAGATTATCAGATTTAAGTGAACCCGTGTGGCTAACCGTGGTTATGACGAGGTATTTCATCACTTATCATAAAGGCTCTAAAAAGAGAAACATCACAGCCACCTCCTACTCAAACTCTTTAAGTGTAGTCATTTGAAGAATTCATGTTTGGGTTATCCCTTTAAATCAGAGGCATTTTTTTACATAGCCAAGCAGTATTTGGCCTCTCCTTGAACCTCAACTGTGTCATCGTAAAATACTTTGTGCTGACTGGCTCACATCCACCGTCAAACAAAACTTGCCACTTCACCAGATGAAAATGTAACGCGTGGCGCTCTGTTGTGGGGGAGCATTGGCCGGGCTAATCCAAACAAGTGTCTTTACATTTATACAATCCTTGCGATAACGTAAATAAATTACACAAATTTATAGCATCATGGATCCTCACAAAAATAGAAATAAAAATCGAGCTGTGAGCATCTTCAGAAGCCACAAGCAGCCCATCGAGCTGCGAAGCTGCTGTTTTACCGACTTTCACAGCCCATGACCACATCCTCAGCAGCAACCTTCCTGTCCCATTTTGACTTCCCGTGTCATGATAATGAACAATTTAGATCTTAAGCCATTAAAATCTTTCAAATACAGCACAAAAATGATAAACTAAAGAAAATATATTAGAATGATTGTATATAATATCTATCTGCCTTTCATTATGATATGCATGCTGCTTTTCTGAACAGTAGTTTGTGCCATTTTAGTTTAACACCTGGTTCAACGTGCTAAGCCAGCCCTCAAGGCTTTGTTCTAATTTTAAAAGTCCATCAACCTGAAAGCTAATCTGAGACCTTCCCCCTTCAGAAATAATAACTCTCTCAAAAGAGAGAAACTTCAAATTAAAGGAAAAATTAATTGAGGAACAAAATGACACGGAGCAGGAGAGTCGAATGAGAAAAGGGAGAGCAATTTGACACAAAAAGAGGAAACACGACAGAGAAGTGAATGCTGCACGATCGACAGTAACAGGAAAAACATGCAGATATGCACGACTGCTCTTTTTTCTTCCCTTTCCTTTTTCTTTGTGACCTTTCTCATGAGTTGCTTCATGGAAACTAGATTATATGGTGATTAGTAACAGTTTCACGTGCTCTAGTCTTCTTAAGCAGGGGAGCATATAATTGTCGCTGGTCTTAGTGACCATGCACACACAGAGGCGATAACTACATGTGCTTAGTGAGAGGATTTAAACTCTAAATCTGAGTTTTTTCTGCAGTTTAACCATTTGGAACAATAAAGACCTCAGTCAAGGCATGATGTTTCCAAGAAAAGTTATTGAATTATAAAGCCACAATCCTGTTTCTAGAAGGCAAACTCTTTATTGAAGGACGTAAAACCTAGAGAAACCAATGCAGCTTCAGGAACCCTTTCCAGGACACAGGCCAGCTTTCTCCTCTCACTATTTAGCACCATTCAATCTCCACTGAATCTTTCCGAGTTAAAAACCTATCGATAGGAGTAGCTATTTAACTCTAAAAACAATCCTGCTATGGACTTTTTAAATTTACCCTGAACTTCCATGTCAAAACTCTTTGGTTCTTCATGCATGCCAGTTTAAACATTTAAAAGTCAACCTGGTTTGAAGAGTTAAAAATCCTAGATTTCTGCTTTGCAGTATTTATGAAGCGCTTCCCTCCTCCAGTCAAAATGAAATGTAAGGATTTAAACTGTCCATGCCAGAATATTCTGCAGCACTTTTGATTCAAGGAACAAATGAAAACAGCTACAAGCTTCTGCAGGGTGTATGTTTCACAAGTTTAAAATAAACAAAGCATGTACAACTTATTTCATTTTACCCTTTTTAGAGATTTTAATTTTGCTTCAGGGTAACTGCTGAGACAAAATGTAAAAGTTATGGCTCTAGATAACAGGGTTTGAATGCTAATCAGAGCATCTCCTCTGCCACTAATGCAGTGAAATATAATAAAAATTTGATACAGTCACATCTGTCTCAATCCTGAGGCAGTTGCCTGCTGTAGTTGTTGCCTGTTACCTGAATTCAACTCTCCCCTCCTCCTTTCTCCATTGCAACATTCCTCTGTGGTTGGAGCTGACTTCTGCATGATTTGTCTGTTTTGGTCCAGCTAATGAAGTCTTCCATCTTTTTCTAAACCTTAAAGTCTTTGTGTTCCTATAGCAAATCGTGGAACTGCCTGTACATGAGCATTACATGTTCGCTCAGGTTGAACGAACCTTCATGAGATTTCTGAACTAACTTACCTGGCAATTTGCCTACATCCGTGGCTTCTGAAGGAGCTGCTAAATTACAACTGAGAAAGATTGCACACCAGCTATGCTTGGAGTGATATGTAAAAATCAAAAAAATTAAGGCACGCCATTAAATATTTAGTTGTTTATGAAGAATTGCTCACAACTTGATGTCTAATGTTTGGTTTTACTCAAACAACAAAAGCTGAGATTGTGTTAATCATTAAACAAGAGATATCAACAAAATGTGCATTACTGGTGAAGAAAAGCTATTACCTTACCTTGTAATATCTAGTCTTACCCCCTTTGGGTGAAATACTTCAGTGAGACACTTGACATCAGTCCGAGGAAACTTTGCCCCAGATCTCACATTCAGCTGTGAGATGTTTAAGGGGGTTCTTCCATATTCAGTCTGTTTCAAGTCTCCAGGAGACTCTCAATGAGATTACGATCTGGGCAATGACTCCGACTTTGACTTACCATTTCTTAATTAGTTCTTGATGGATTTGCTGGTATGTTTTGGGTCATTGTCAAATTGCCGGAAACAGTTTTACTGCAGTTTGAATGTTTGTAAAGACAGTCTGTGACACATGGTAAAATTCCTGGTAGATTTTAGGATATTGCCAGGACCGGTGGCAGCAAATCATCATAAAACCAGACTTCACCTCAACTAAATGGTATGAACTTATTTACCTGATATGCTGTACTTGGACCTCATCCAAGAATGTCCAAATATATCAAATTTATTGCTCATAGGACATTATTCCAAATATCTGGTCTTTGTCAACTAGAGTGGCAAACTGTAGTCTGACTTTCACAGTTTTATTAGAGAGCAAAGGTCTCCTCCTTGCACACCTCCCATGAAAGTTAAATCTATCCAGTCTCCTTATGTTTGTACAGGCAGGAACCTTCATATCTACAGTAGCAGTATCCTGCTGTAGGTCCCATGATAACATTAAAGGGTTTTGGAGACTATTTTTTTTAACATCTTCTTGTCCACTTTCAAGCTGAACTTGCTTAAACAATAATATCTGGCATGCTGGCAGCTGTTTTAAATGTCCTTCACTTGTAGACTGTTTTCCACACAATGAAATACTGGATTTTTTAATTCTTTTCAGATCTGTTTAAATCCTTTACTAGATGCTGCTAAAATATTCTTTTTGAAAGCGTCAAATGTCTAACAAGAAGAGTAAGCATATTTTTCTTTTAAACATTCAGGAGCACACAAGGGCATATGTCTGAAGTTCAAAACAAATCTTAGCTTTTTTTTTACATGACCTGAGGTGATGTGCAGGAAAAATGTTTAAATACTCGACCTTTCAGTCAGGGAGAATGTGATGCAGAGAGACATGCAACCACATGATTGTTTGCAGTGGTCTATGAATAATTGAACCAGAAAGCTATTTATGTAGAAAAACACTGTTTGCAACATTCGGAAACTTCTGAAAAATGTGTATGGCCATCTAAGAACTTATTCACTGATAAGTTGAAACATTTTAATAATAGGATAAAAGGTTGATAAGCTGCAACATTTATGCTCCATTGGGAGCACAGAGGGCCAAAAACCAAACTAAAGTCAGACTTGGAGTCAGCGTGTCTTATTTTCATGACCTAGTTTATAAGAAAGGTAAAAGAATTTTGGAGGGTTCAGTTTCTTATGAGTTCGGAGGTCATGGCTATGAGTCTCTATATAAGGACAGCCTCAGGCTGTGTGAAAAGAAGAAGATTGATCAGGTCAACTAACATTAAGTAAAATAGCTAAGTTTTAAATAATTACTGTTCCTAAATCATCCTTCTTCCTGATGATTTGTATGAATGATTCTGATCAGTTTGATGTAAATGATTCCCGAATGATGATTAAATGAATACAGAAGGTTTTTAAAATGTATGGCTGTTTTCGCAATATCAGTGCTGAATAGAGCTTTGACATGAAATAAGCCTTCCTTTATGTTGTTTCTATAAGAATTTGTTTTTGCTTAGTGCCCATTGTTCTGTGTTGTATTCCATTTTTGTCCAAGTATTATCCAAACTGCATCTCCAAGCACTCCTTCTGCTGGAGACATCACTGCCAAAACTCCCCCAACCCCTGCAATAAAGCTCAAAGGTGATCAGATAAGAACTGAGACCCAAAGATTTGTCTTAGGGGTCAACCTCTAATTGAGACACAAGAGCTCTAAACGTTTTTCTTCTAACATGCTGGCCAGGAAGAAGATTTATTTCAAAACCTTCAAAGTGTTCACTAGTGAACGTTTGGAAAGCAGTTTGCAAACCCTATGTTTCTGCATTCCTATAGAAATGAGAAAGTCTCTTGACACGCCGACATACCTCTGTATGCGGTGGTGACCTCTCCCTTCCTCGACAAGAAGGACACTTGCCTTGGTTTTTCCAACCCAAAGTACCGGAGGTTCTGCTGAGAACCTATCTGGGACGACAGCTTCCCCTTTTTTTTTTCTTGATTTCTCAATCCATATCTACTGTACTTTGCAGTCAACACACGATGTCAGACCACATTTTCTTTGTCTATTGTAAATGTTAGCCCTCTGCAGGTGGAGTTTTATGACCTATTGTTAAAAGTTGGTGGGGCAGTCTGAGTCTGGACAGTCGCCTGACCTCGCCTTTTGCTTAGGCCTTGATCCTCCCTTGTCTTTTTTAGGTAGTTTTGAAATAAATCTTTAATATTCCACTTTTATTTTGTTATAGTTCGTTCATTAATCTGATTTGATTTCTGTTGTCTTATTCAATATGTTCCGTTTGTCTCATTAGTAGCTAGATTGCATGCTATTAGTTAAATAGCTGTAGACAAAGTCGTAAGGCATCAGAGACTGACCTCCGACCCACAGGGAGTTCACCATGACCTGAGACACGGAGGAGCTGATCTTCATCCCAGTTTGAATACATGTAAACCTCTGCACATTACCAAGAACAGAAAAAGCCATCAGAAAAAGACAGTTTTGCCAGCTTCATGCATTGCAGATGCTTTTCTGCAGAAGGGACTGCTTAGAGTTAATGGGAAGATGGATGAAACTACATACATAGTGAGGCTGGAAAAAACGAAACTATAATTGAATGTTTTGGATGAAAGCCTATCCATGTGTTAGAATGGCCCAGTCAAAGTCAAGAACTTTAGTTAATCCTACTGAGAATTTGACAAGATTTGAAGTTGATGTTAATAGATGTGTTTGATACAATCTGGTTAAGTGTCAGCTGTTTGTAGCACAAGAACGGGGGAAAAGAGGTACTTTGAAGTTTGTTGCAATAAGATTCATTCAAAGGCCATAAATAATGTCTGTGAAGCACATACCTGGAAAATCTCAGGAAAAAAACTAAATAAAAAATGGAGGGGAAAAATAAGATTAGATATGCCACAATTGGTTTACCTAAGTGTCACCAGCTGCACAGTAAGTCACATGGTAGCACTGTAAGCCTTGCAGCACAGTCCTGGATTCGACTCCTGGTCTGGGGTCTTTCTGCAAGAAGTTGGTGTGGGTCTTCTCTGTCTTCCCCCCATAATCCAAAAATATGACTCTTAAATTAGCTGATCTGGACATACACACACTGGAGTGTGTAGTTGTTTCACTGTGTGGACTGGGAACCTGTCCAGAGTTCAACCTGCCATTTACTCAATCTCCACTGCAGACAGGCACCAGCCTCTCTGCATAGACAATGGGTTTCGAGGTATAAATGAATGCTTTAAAAGGATAAGCTTTTTTTTTTCTTTTTCTAATGGCTGATGTGCTTCGACACAGTGCAGCAGCTGAGAAGACCTAGCCAGAAATTGCGCCATTCATTTGTCATCCTTAATGTTCGCTAATGTTTTCTAAATAAGAAAAATAGCTTAAATCTGTACTTGACCACTAGCTTTTAGTCTTGAACGTAATAGACGCTTAGGACAGAAAAGTAAATCTAATTTATTGCAGAGCAGCTCTATCAGGAGGCTAGAGTTCCTTCTGAGGTTACTGCATAAAGCTCAGCTCAATGGCCTCAACAAGAGAAAAAAAGACAGAGACAGACTCCCACAGATATCCTGCACCTTATTTTCCTGTTAATTAAAGAGAGTTCACATAGATGCTTTAGTGGTGACATCTTCTTCCTCCAGCTTCAGTCAGCACACATTAACATTAATTGTAGTCAGCTGCAACTAAACTGTTTTCTGGATGAAGAAGCACAAGGAAGCAGGCAGCATTTCATAGCATGACACAAAATTTTTCAGAGAAAATTAGTAGACTGATCAAATTTAAACCAGGAAGACAAATTTGCTTATTAAGTCATACTAAATCTATGTGTCTTAGGTGACCTTAGATAATTTTGACTTTAAAACCAAGAATATCACATTTGTTGTTTAAACTTGTGAATAAGTCATATGGGGGCAACCACCCACTCCTGAACACTGACACTAAACTCTTTTTATGATTTCATTTGTTTGCTTCTGCGCACACGCTGCCCAGATTGCTGCTTGTTGGCAGACAAAGCAAATCATAAAAGCATGTTTAGCTTTCCATCAGCACAGCAGCACATTTTACATAACCCAGCCTTTAACTAAGAGTCTCAGCAGTAAACTCTGAATAAAGTCATGCAATAGTTGTTTTTTTTTTTACTAACTCACTAACTTATTTAATTTAATTTGGTGTTTCATTGCTTTCTGGTACACTTTGTGTGATACACTGGGGCATTCTGAACCCTTTTTTTTCAGTTTGAATATTTTTCATATTATTTTCTTGATATAGATAAATGAATGCAACCGTTTCCGGGTTTTATCCGCTTCAGAGTCCCTAAGCAGTTCAATAAAAACAAACAAAAAAAACAACCGTTCTGACGGGCTGTGATGTGCGCTTGAAATAGCACTGCTGACATCAACACTGAATGACAGGAAGGAAGTTCCAACATGAAAGGATGAATGCACTTAGAAAATGGCCTTTGACAGAATTAAACACAATGTAGTGCCTCACAGCTCATCACAGTGGTGATGTGATGAACAAAAATAACAATAAAAACTCCAAACCACAGCTGATTGTTGACCAAACAATTGACTGGTCTACAGCATTGTGCTGATTCAAACACATAAGATTTGAACAATAAAGAAATGAAAATTCAACTGAGGAGAATAAATAGAATTGCTTAAAGGTTTACTTGAAAATCTTTTTTTTTTCTCTTTGAAACATTGCTATTTCAAACACAGGACATTCCTTCCAGATCTAATTAAACTAATTACTTCAAGGGAAAGCTTCAAGTAATTTTAAGCTCTATTTCTGTTGAGTAGTACTGAGTACACAGTAATTTAGACAGAAGACAGCAGTCAGCGCTGCACTGACAGTAATTGTTTAGACAATTACAACAGCACCACCGTAAACAACGAATCTCATTAATAATTTCTGCACTATTTTACAAAATGTTTGTATAAGATTGTTAGGTATGCAGACAGATTATCTAAAAAAATATCATGTATGTAGTATTCCAGTGAGCAGTTACCATAAAATGACCATTTCGATTTTTAAACTGTTTTGAACAAGTGTTAAATCAGCTGATCTGGAAAGCACAATGTTTATATCAAGATTATCTACATTAATGCATCTATATTAAAAGATTGACAACATTTAGGAACAGACATGGTATTTACGTATTTAGTGTTTATTATTGTTGCTTTTTTGTTTTACACAGATTAAAAATTAAACTAAATCCAGAACCTAAAGGATTAGAACCGATTGTTGTTCTCTATAAGCCCACAGGAAGCCGTGGCCCTGCAGTCATGCAGTTTAATTTATTAAACCGTTTGAGGTGTAACAATACCTTGCATCACGAATGTAAAGTTGAAATGCCACAACATTTGTCATTTAAAGCTATTTCACAGCATCATTTAATTGTGTTATCAGTTTATGTTATCATCAAAAGACTCAGAAGAATTTTTAGAAAGATGAACTCTGATGTGAGATTTTGCTTTGCATTTGATCTTAATGCTTGGAAACCGTAGCGCTTTTGTTTTATGGTTTTTCGAATGAGATTAGCTGAAAGGTCTCATGAGGCATTACGCTGTCTTTGCCTGTCTTTCCTTTGTAAATAATATTTCACAGTGTAGCGACAGTGTGTACTCCTCCCCGCCCCCCGTTTTATTTACACACACAAGTTCTTCCTCAAGATTGAGAATCGTTAACACTTTAGCTGTCATAAGCTTCAGATAAACAGAGTTGGCATTGCACAAATCGCTGGAGTTGAAAGGATAAATTAGGAAGTTGTTATTATAATGAGAAGGTTTATTTTTACACCAGAGTGTTAAGCCGTAAGAGAGCAGACATGAGCTCTGTGCTGGAGTTTGATCACATACACGGTCTCGCACATTGATGGCAAAGGCAAAAAAGTCACAGCACATGGAAGAAACTTTATGAAAGCCTTTGTGTTTTTATATTAGGACAAATGGGATAAAAACGACTTTTGAGTCATATCAGGAGTGAGATCTCACTATAAACTTCTTGATTGGTGGTGATTCTGATTAAACGGGACAAAGTGAAAGTACAAATGTAAGCAACGAAAGGTGGTGTTACTTTGCTGTTCTTTAAAAGTGTTGCATTTTCAAGAACATTATGTTAATGCAAAGACTTCATTAGAGTACCTTCTATACCGTGTTTCAAATTATTATGCAAGTGATATTTTCTCAGATTTTCTTAAATGGTCAATGCAAATGATGGTCAGTATAATTTTCAAGTCAT